>JAPMUY010002235.1:0-35000 GCA_026901105.3 Galaxias olidus
GCACCTCGTTATGATTTTAGTCTTAGGCTGAAGACTGCGTCAGAGTTTGGCACTGATTTCCACGCCCGCCGTGGTTCAACACAAGTCACTGTCTTATCCTAGCCAAGGGGCCTAGTTTCCTCTTTGGCTTTGGTATTGCCAGGATTGGTCACACACATCAGTTAAAATAAATCATCCTTGGCTACAAAACCATATTTGTTTTCGCTTTATGCGATTATATACAAGTAAACCAAGTTATGGGGGGGGGGGGGCAGCCCATGAAGTCGTTTGAATGTCTGATCCAAGTGTCTGCTTCCCATCCACAGGTCACCTGTGACTTAATATGTGCTCCTGTCATAGGAGACTTAGCATTGGTCATGATCTCCGTTAGAGCCCGTCTTTGTTACAGGCAGGCCTGCGTGGCTATGAGACCCGGCAAGCTAAGTCCACCCGGCTGGCTGTGTCAGCCCTTTGAAGTACATTTGGAACACTGATTCCACAAAGCTTTTTCGACTCCTACATTGTAAGAACGGATTGAGTTTGACAAGCGATGAGAACAACCTAAGAATTGTGATTAGGTTAGCCCCTCTCCTGTCCCCTTTTGCTTTTCTTCAGGTGCAAGGAGGCTGTGTTTTTGTTTGGCCCTTGATGCGTCAACATTGTTCGGTTCAGGAAAGAGCTTTGTCAGCCTTTCCTTCTCTTTGGATGGTTGTTTTCAAATTCAGAACGTTGTGGTTGTCAGGGTTTTACAAGTTGACAGCTCAGTTGACTGCTTATATCTCCCCAGCATTTGATAATATGAGCAGTTTGAATGTAAACCACCACAATTCACAGTGGTCGTGCTTATCAAGCTGTTTGGGACTTTAGAATAGACCATTGTGGTCAAATACATCACACTGAGTGTATGATTTGATAATGTTGTATCTCTGCAATTATTGGAGTAATCCTTGGTGAATGGCTTGGCTCCAGCATTTTAGGTGGACTTAGATCGGTCATTGATTAAATAAACATTCTATTTTTTTCTGTTTGTTGCTGTGATTCAGTTTGATGTCATTCATCTGGTTGTAAAACAGTTTAACAAAAATGTTATACTCATCAAATAAGGTTTTCAGTTTGTGATAAAGACAACTTAAATGTGTGACCACATCAGGTTATTGGTATTGAATAACTTGATATTCAAGTGATAAAATTAACTAAAGTAATTTACTCTTTCACTGATTAACTATGGGCAGTGTGGGACGGCAATGAACATCTAGAATATTTCCGTTTGGCAGTTATGACAGATCATTCTGAAACGGCAGTCAAGTTCTTTGACACTCCCAGTCCCCCAGAAACACCACCAGATATCTTTTTTTTTGTTGTTCTTTTAAAATTTAGGATTGTATGATGTGTAAAAGTAAGTATAAACAACAATAAAATCACAGTTTATTTTAAATTTACCATGTCTTTTTGTTTTATTTGTACGACAAATGTGAGTCAAGAAACATGAAAAAAAGCCAGTATAAATCTAAATGTGCTATTATTTTTACTACTAAGTGCTGGTTTAAGGATTTCAACATCAGACATTTCTAACATAAAGAGGTTGCTTCGTTCTAATGAATACACTTCAAAATGTTCACTCTGCAGCTGGACACCTAAACGATGCTTTGTACTTCTGTTTTGTCTCTGAATCAGCAAAACCGCTAAGAGACAAATGACCCTACACAATGTCACCAAATGTTCAGCTGGAAAGGATGCTGGCTTTAGCGGGAATTTACCATGAGGGCTGACTTTCAGCCGAGCATTGAACATGCCCCTCAACATGTGATAGAGTATAACTGCTTGTACCATTGTTCTGTGTTCTTGTCCAGTGCTACATCAGCACCTCAAGAGGTCCACCTGGCCGTAAGCATTGGCATCCAATTTACTTGAGTCTAATTTCTGAACAAAAAACATGTAATTGATGTGAGGTGTGTGGCTACAATGCAGATGACTAAAGGCATAGGCCTAGAAATAAAATAACTTTTTTGCTCTCTTGAATTCGTTGTGACAATGTTGCTGAATGTATTCGATGGTAATTGCACTCAATAAATCTTAAAATCATAATTACAAATACATTTTGATATGCTGTGTGGTGAAGGTAATACGTTTTGATATATATTGGCACCTACAGTATATGTTAGAGCAATGCAATCTAATAACCTTTTTATTCCTCCATTGAATCCCTCTTAATCTCATTGAAATAAGGTTTAATCATGAAGTACTCACCATATACATTACAATATGTCCATTAACAGTGGGATAACTAGACAGATCATCTAGAACTAAAACAAGGGAGGAAGTGGACTAATGATTAGACTTTGTAAAATGGTACTGCTAAACACAGTATACAATAATCCAATGCAAACACAATGTAAGTAAGAGATCAATATTAAATGTTCCGATGTAGCAGATGTAGGAATTTGGGGCTTTGAAGGCTCAATACCGATCTCTGAAATGTCAGACTCTCACTTCACTCTATATCTTTGAACACATCCAGATGTCTTGTTTTGCTCTATTCTAATGTAACTAATCTATCAGTATTACTATTATATTCCTGCTGGCTTTTAAACAGGAGGAACCAAAACGTTATGACAAAATCTTCACCAAGTGGTGATTGATGGCATTCCCTATTTTCTCAAACGTCACATTTTTATTTAGATTTTTTAAAGCTGATGGACATTTTTCATTTGATTTTTACTCACCAATATTCTGCTTGAAAAATGTTTGTCGTAATTTGACTATACCTGGATAACCTTGAGTCTGTGCTTACCTGCTTCATCCTTTGCTAATTTGTGCGGACTGTGGTTTGTTTCTGTGCGGACAAGTCTAACGTATTTGGAATACAATTTAATTTGCTAAATTTGATTAATTTAAGGGAAATGTGCTGCATATCCATGCCCATGGGCACCATACAATATAGTAAGCCGGAAAAAGATGTATTGTCAATTTATAAAAAATTTTGTATTGCACTTTTCATACACAGCCGAAATTTAACGTGATTTACACAAGGCAAACAGAAACATACAAGAAAGAGAATAAAATACCATTAAAATAATATAAAAAAATAAGAGAAAATAAAATAGCTGTGAATGAACCGTTTAGTCAACCTTTTGTCTACTGCTATGCCCCAAGACATATGTCAAATGCAGTGTGCAACCGTAGGCAAGTAGGCTACCTATAAAAAAGTATGGGATTTGAGACATAGGACTATGGGGCGCCAAGTGTACAGATTTATTTATATATCTAAAACCCTTTTAAAATATATAACTTAAATCCGAGTTTTATGTATGTGTGGGCCTATATATAAAGCCTATAATTAAAACTCGGATTTAAGTTACATATTTAGAAAGGGTTTTAGGTATATAAATAAAAATACGTACACTTATTAAATCTTTGGTTAAAACTTAAAAATGTAAAGAGAACTATATATACTTATCTCTTATATTTATTTAATTTTCATTTTAAATCTCAGTTTTATCAGCTTAGCAATTAGCTTGGGCTAGCTAAATCTGGAGGCTAAAGTTGGAGATTTAAAATGTGGTTAAATATTTAAATTTAAATAAAATCTGTTGTAATACATTTTTAAGTCGTTACCCCAAATGTATATACCTTAAAGAAATAGACTAAAATTGCAAAATTGCACTTGAAATCTGTATTAGAAAAAAAAATTACAGATTTAGTTTAAATCTAACATATAATACACTCAAATTTACAAATTTCAGTTTTTTGGCGCCCCATACTGGATTCCCATTTTCCATCATCGGCGTCATGTCCTGTCAGCTGTCAGTTCCGGATGCGGTGAAATTGGAGAAGTGGAAAACAATGCAAATCATTTTGGATTAGTGAAGTGGCAGTGGCTAGGTAGTTTGTATTAATATGTGCTATGAAATGTATGGGTGAGATTCTAAATTTAAAAGTCGGTGCTGAGTTTTAGGTAAAATCTTGGTCTCATGTTAATGTCGTTTACGAGTGAGTTGTCGGTGTTTGTAGTTGGAGCAGCATCTAGCGAAGTTAGCTAACGTCAGCGTATGAAACCAATTTTATAGCCCTTGTTTTAGGAAGTCTCCGTTAATATGTATCGTTTAAACTCACGGTCTCTAAAGTAATGGTGCACAAAAGTATTGGTGCACTGGACGAGTTGATTAGTCTTGTCAGCTAATGACTTTAACCTTATTGCCAATCTGCGTTGACTTTTGATACCACTGTCAATCAATACCATCATCGGACTATTGGAAAATGGATCTGAAGTGGACTTTAACCGTATTTATACGTCCCCTAATTTTCTCTAAATAACATTTTGCTTTGAGTCAGCTGACTTTTATTTTTATTTTAGCTGAAGACCTTTTCTTGGAACCTGCTGTTTTAAGTTGTGGATGTTTTTTTCGTAACTTGTTCAATTTCCTCAAGTTTTTTCCAAGTTAAAAGTTTTTTTCCTGTTTGCGGTCGTTTTGTAGCTGTAAAACTAGCAGGTTGGTTGTTTGTCTTTCTGGTATCATATTGCAGCTTAGGTTTAGGAGCACATTAGTTACTTTGAACTGCATAATCTGCTGCATGTCTTGATTGTTTAGTTGAGTTAATGTCAATCATGTTCTCGCTTGCAATTGTTTTACAGTACTGTTCAAGCACTGGCGCTCGCTAACAGTTATATTTTGCCGTGAGCTACTGTTCCCTTATTCAAATTGTACTAACATTGGTTCAAGTTACAATCATTAACACAGGGGCCTCTTGTCTTCTCCTCCACAGTAGACAATGAATGGCCTATCTGTCAGTGAGCTATGCTGCCTATTCTGCTGCCCCCCCTGTCCGAGTCGCATTGCCGCCAAGCTGGCCTTCCTGCCCCCTGAACCGACCTATTCCCTTCTGCCAGACCTGGAGGCAGGATCTGCTGCCCCTGGAGCAACAGGGGCATCCAACCTCCGAGCTTGGGGGGGAGCAGCTGTTGGGGGAGGCCCTGGTGAGGGGAGGTGGAAGCTCCATTTGACAGAGAGAGCCGAGTTCCAGTACTCCCAGAAAGAGCTGGATGCCACCGAGGTGTTTCTTACCAGATCCAGCCGAGGCAACAGGGTGGGCTGCATGTACATCCGTTGTGCCCCTACCGCCAGGTCAGTCTTTGTTAAATGTATAGCCAAAGTTTAAAGGACTTCTACAGTAAGCTCGGTATGAGTATTTCATTGTTATTCATTGGACTCCCTGTTCAGTAGTAGGCTACATTTCAAACAGACTCCACCTTAGGTCAAGCATGTGTTTGTTGTTGGAATATCACGTTTCCTTGAAAATCTCTCCTCTGGCCTTTTTCGAATGGCACACTCCTCCCCTACTCACTTCCACTCCGTTTCGGAGTACAAGTCTGTATGCGAAGCACCCTTTGTCAGTGTTTAGGGTATGAATTGTGGCAAGCTTTGGGACAAAGTTTCCTCTATCCGGCGGAAACAGGAACTGTCGTAACTTGTTGTCACCATGGTTTCATAGCTGCAACTTTCGTTACAGTGAAATTTTTTTTTTCAATTATTCCCAAGCTTCTTTTGCGGAATGTTTTTTTGGGGTAATATCTGTTAGTTTTTCATTCTTATCTTAATTAACTGCTTTGTTTTTGCAACAGTCCCTGTGAACACTGCACAATCAAATTAACAGTCTACCGTTTCCTAGACTAAGGGGTCAGCCTTCTATTGATCCTAAATATAGTGTAAGTTGTTACGGTCTGTATGACAATTTTAAATGGATACATACATTAGTTTGAGCGGATGTTTATGGCTCAGACGGAACTATTTTTTAAAATGTATTTTACATTTTTTTAAACGAAGTGTCTTTCAGGACTCAGTTGGGCGTTGCGCATGGTAAGAGAGTTGGCATTAAAAGCAGACTGGCTGTGGAGGGTGTTATAACCCAGTTCCACTCCGGCCTTATTGGTTTGGGATGGCACTCAATATGGCGGACCCTCCACATGAACGCGCAAACAGAGTGCAAGTGGGTAGGGAGAGGGTGCAGGGGGTGATTTGGAAAAGGCACCTCCACTCTTTTTTTTTCTTCTTTGTGTCTTTTTGCACAGTCTCTGATTTCCCTTCTTCCTGAACTGCTTTCCTGTCTGAGTCAGCGACTAAATCGGTTCTCTTCCTGCTTCTTTCATGCATTTACATTGTCCTTGTCCAGTTTGTGTTCATAATCTATGACACTCAAACGAGACTCCTCAGCAAATTTGTTAAGTAAAATATTTCTGAAAGGAAAAATGAAATGAATTAACTGTGAATCAGAATGGAATCTGATCATTCGTTTTGCAAGTGCTGCTAAATTGTTATTTTCTGTTCGCCAATCACATTGAAAAGCAAAAAACTGGGTTGGGTTATCGTGTACATACTTAATGTGTATGACATAGAAATTACTCCTGGTCCTGGATGGGAGGGACACAGGCATTTGTTTTAATTCATTTACGTTGACATTTTGGAGAGAAAGCCTTGACCTATTTTGTTTTGGAGCCCAGACATTGTCTGTAGAGCCAAGAGTATCAGCTTCCTCTCTGGAGCACTATCTGCTGTCATTAATAAAATGCATGAGGGTGAGGCATAAGGTTTAATGGCCACTCAACTTTCAGGTTGAACAAACTGCAAAACTAAAGAGTCACTTTAAGTCTTGTTGTTCTTACTGTTCCTCAAAGATTTGACTGAAAAGTCAGCCTTTTGGCTAAACAAACATTTAATGAGAGACCAGATCTGTGGCTTTGTACGCGCTGCCTTGAACCCTCTAGTGACGTGTCCTACTCTTCACGTAGCGTTTGTCCTCTGGTCTGTGTGTTTCCCCTTGTTCCAGGTTCACCGTGCTCTTCTCCCACGGCAACGCTGTGGACCTGGGCCAGATGAGCAGCTTCTACATCGGCCTGGGCACGCGCATCAACTGCAACGTCTTCTCCTACGACTACTCGGGCTACGGCGTCAGCACCGGCAAGCCCTCCGAGAAGAATCTGTACGCCGACATCGACGCCGCCTGGCAGGCTCTGCGCACACGGTAGGCTGGGGACGGGCCTCCGTCTGGGACATAGGCTCCCGGGTGTCTGGACCCCGTGAGGAGGAATCCAGAGGAAAGCGTCTATAGCCTTTGGGATGTGCGCTGTCAGTCGGAAGACACCACCTCAGAGGAGTAGGAGGGGGACAGGGAAGTGGGAGGTGGGTGAATTTAGATTGAACATTAACAGGTTGATTGAAAGATAGAGTGTGAGTGGTGACGGTGGAGAGGTGGCAAGGGTAGAGGTACAGCATTCAATAGCAATCTTGAATGGAGTAGCATTGGTTCAGTGTAGTGCTCAAGGAATGCTGCTCCTGCCCCCTAGATAACCAGTATATGAAGAACGCTCAACATGGTTATTATGTACTTGTGATGTGTCGCGTTTAGTCTGTTTAGAGGGGTAATGAGTGTTGTGATTCCTGCCCTCTCCTCCGTGGAGAACAGCTACGGCATCAGCCCGGAAAACATCATCCTGTACGGCCAGAGCATCGGCACGGTGCCCACGGTGGATCTGGCGTCCCGCTACGAGTGTGCCGCCGTGGTGCTCCACTCCCCCCTCACCTCGGGCATGAGGGTGGCCTTCCCCGACACCAAGAAGACCTACTGCTTTGACGCCTTCCCCAAGTGAGTGCGCTCGTCACACACACACACTTTCAGTCAACAAGCTCTGGGCTCTGGGCTTTTCCCTCCTGTCTATGGTCCCCACACACATCGTTTGACATTTCAGGGTAGTGGCAGGTATGTCACGCAGTACGTAGTAGGAGTTAGATTAATGTTTACCCCTCTGTTAGTGTTTTCAGGACGTTCTCTTCCTGTCGGGCTAGACGTGTGTTCTGACTGGGTAACACTACTGTGTTACACTCTGTGAGGGCAGCACCTCTGATTCCTACCGGACTCGTCTCCAAACAAATGGAGGCATCAGATAGCCTCGCTGCTCGCTGTCTGATGTTGAGGAGGGTTTAGTGGTAGTCTGTCGAGACCCTTCCCCTCCACAGTCAGAGGTAGTAGGCGCTAAAGACTCTGGTGACAGCCTGAAGGGTTCTCTCTTGTTCTCCTCCACTGCTGTGACTCGTTGTGAGGGTGGGTTGGTGGATGTGTTTGCTTCCCTGCTGTTTCCACACATTTCATTGTGGGAACGAAATATGAACCTAGAGCTATGAGAGTTACACGATCAATCTTTTCTTTTTTTTAACACTGAAATGTATTTAAGTAAATAGTACATCTCCGTAAATTACAGTGCATCGTCTGTTATGCTCGTTCTTATTTCTACCACGGACTGCTATAGTCCTCGCTAGCTATCATGAGCTTGGCATTGATATATTTGAATTAATATTGTTATAATTAGAACATCTATTTTCTTATAAGGCTTACGCAACCATCTCCACAATAACCAAACGTTTAGCTTTACGGCATCTTGAGTGTTTTAACTTCAAATCGCCAAACCAAAACAGTGGTGATACAGTTAATCTCTTTTTTCTTTTTTACGAACATGGTACTCAACATGGTATTCAACGGCTTTATTACAAAACTTTTGGACACATGAAAAACATTTAATGATTTAATACACTGACAACCATACACCTATGTCCATTAAAGCCCATCACAGATTAGTTTGTGATTGGTTTCTTCAAGATTGACATAGTAGCGTGGGTTGTTTTGTCTTTGAGCTGTTGGGGTTAACAAGTAACCACAGTCACCCTCTAAGCGGCACTGCAAATCCCGTCCAAGGGCAGAAAGTGTGTCCCTACAGAATGACCGGGGCTTGACTATCTACACTGGCTTTCCATAAATCTGATCATCCTCCTTGTTGCTCATGAGGTCAGTGTTCACCCCTTTCCATAAGTCCCGCTTGTTGTCTGTGACGACCTTTGCGAGTCTCTTGGAGCTAACAGAAACACAAAAATCAATTCAAACCCAATAGAATGGTCAAGGACAATGTCGTTGTTGCAGTGTTTCACAAGATACTGAAAAACATTCAAATCTAATTTGAAGAGGCTTGCCCGCTTTCTCCTTTGCCGACTCTTCTTGGCCTGCTTTTGTAAAATAGCGCCATCAGCGTTTTCTGGTAAACTATTGGGATATGTCCGTCTCGGTGTTTCGTAATATGTCGCACACGCAGCTGTAATGAATATGAGCACAAGATTAGCCAAAGCAGTGCATTAAACGTTGGCCTTAAAGTTATCGGTGAAAACTATACAGCATAACATTAAATTATATTAATATGGAAGATTAAGCGTTTAAGGGACCATAATGTAAGATTCGCAATATTTCTTTGTCTAGCATTGTTTCATCACACAGAGCGATTGTACCAACAACATGACAAATTTAAATATGTGCCTTGCGCATTTTCTCTAGTTCACCTCTGACAACACATCTACCCTATACATTGGTATTGGCCGATATTGACCTTGACTGCCATCGACCTATCAGCAAATTAGATGG
Organism: Galaxias olidus; assembly: GCA_026901105.3. Taxonomy (NCBI): domain Eukaryota; kingdom Metazoa; phylum Chordata; class Actinopteri; order Galaxiiformes; family Galaxiidae; genus Galaxias; species Galaxias olidus. The sequence continues at coordinate 9,436 of JAPMUY010002235.1, forward strand.
CATTCACCGATGGCAGTGGCCGATGTTTTTGTCGCATCAATTTGCATGCAAACGCGCATGTTTGTTTTCTAATAAGAAGGAAAGAAAATCAGCTGTGTGGTAATATTTCAGAGTGGGCTTTGACATTTTAAAGGTTGTTTTATACAGCCAGTCAAATTTCGGCACAACACCGGTAATAACGTCAAGCTAGTCAGATCTCAGAACAGCATCACTGTGGTGGCAATGCACTTGTTTTATTGTTTTTGTGTGTGCAATTTTCCCACACTGGACTTTTGTTTTAGCTCGTTTCATAGCAGCTCACCCTCTTCGATTTGAAGTTAACTTCCCGCATACGCCTCAATAAAATAATGCGCCCTCCATAAGTTGTCAGACAGAGAACTCCTCGTCCAATAACCACATTGAAGAAGACGGACTGTTCAACTCCGTTTATTGAGTCACTGGAGGTATGTTAAAACTGAAAAGCATGTGTACTTCCAATACACTAATCAAGACAATGTATATCAGGCAGCGATCGTCTTTAGCTCTAACGACAAACTAGCGCCTCCTAGCAGCTATGTGAAGAAGTCACTCATAAACAAATGCTTCTTAAAGGCAGAGAACACATATACGAGGTACGAATACACACGCGCTGTGAATTTCAACCAAAAGATGAGACAGCAAACTGTTCAATTTAATCGTTTAATTTGAATCTCTTGCTCAATTAAATTCTTAATGAAGATTAAATCCCTATTCAAAACAGTTCAGTTATTTTTTAATTATGAAGATTTCTTTGTTTCCCTGGCACAAAAGGGAAATAAATAACAAAATGGGCCTAAAAACACTGGCATCGGCCCAGAATTTCTTAATCTTTGCATCCCTATTCAAATATGTTTTAATGTGCTTCATAGACACTGAGGAAACACAAAATGAATGATTGTCTACATTATGGGCCCTTAAAACAAATTTTTTCTGACTAGTACTGTGACTGAAGTGCTGGTCACACACAATCGCCATTTTAATTAGAATGTTCATTTAACAATTGACTTTCCCACTGAGTATCAAAACTACACTTTAGCTTAAGTATCGGACATTGATATGGTAATATGTTCCAAAACCCGATCAGAGTAGTGGAGTAGTTCGACCTTACTTATAGTCAGAAATGGCTGCGATTCAGAACCGCTTGTAAAACAGGGTAGATGTGTTGTCAGAGGTGAATTAGAGAAAGTGCACAAGGCACATATTTCACTTTTTCATGTTATTGGCACAATTCTGAGTGATGAAACGATGCTAGACAAAGAAATATTCAAAATCTTACATTATGGTCCCTTAAAATAAAACATGCCTCTGACGACATCATATAGTGCATTCTGGCCCATCTCCTGTAGCAAGAACGACAACACTGCCATTTTGCTGGGTGGAAACTCTAAGGGAGAGAAAATTATTACTTTAAACAATTAATGTTGAGACACTTAAGCAAGACCAGACATATAGATACACATCTGTGTGGTTATGAAGTAGCTAGCTACATACTTCTCCTTTGGATTAAAGTGGGGGTTGTCTTTAAGGTTGTGCAGGTGCCTCATCATGTCCTAAAGAAAAATTTAGAGACCAAGAAACAGTGTTTGCCCATTTGAGGGAACACAGCAAGCATTTAGCTAGCTGCAACAGTCCCACAACATATTGATCACATTTATTTAGACTTTTGGGAGCTTGTTAACATGCTACATTGTTGGTAGTGAGCTAGCAAACAAGTTCCACTTCTGTTCTTACCGCTATGTATGTCGAGTTTGTCCTCTTTTTCCTAGTTGTTGCTCCATCCTCCTTTGAGAGCGTGAAATGACGAAATGACGCCTCCTCGCCCCTCAGGCCTGCCACTTCAACCCTCAGGGCTTTCATTTCAACCAGCAGCTCTTCCCTCATTTGGTCAACTACCTGAGCTAGATCAATTTTACTTTGTAAAATGGCCTTGTTGCTATACCGGTCCGGCGTCAGGCTACTATCCGTATCACTAGTCCATTCCGGGCTTTCAAACCCCTCATTTGGTGTAGTTTGTCTTGCCGTTCTCATTGGCGTTTTTTCACCAGCATGGTTAAAAGGTTTATGCGGATGTTTTCCATTGCTGATTCTTCTTCGTTGTACAGTGTGCAATGACCATTGACCAAACACGGACTAGACGTAAATAGGAAGTATTTTTGTAGGCCAGACCGGTCGTTTGCATCGGGTCCTTCGGCGCTGTACTCCGTGTCTTCGCTGCAGGAGACGAATCAGCTCATGAATGGCAGCTTAATGGGCCTGTCTCTCACCACACAGGCCTCAGCTACGGAAGGGTCCTGCTGTTCCATATCGGAAAGACCTGTACAGCACTGATTCCACTGCCAAATATAATATGTGCAGCTACTACTAACCACCTCTCAAACTAAATAAAAAGAAATATGTTGTCAATAAATACAAAAGTTTGGACAAGGAAGCTGAAAACTAGTCAAAGGGTCAACACTTAATGACCCCTATTCCACATCTGGCCACAGTTATCAATCCACCTCCATTTCCATGTCCTCAACAATAGCACCAGCGCCGGCGCCTTCCTCCTCGGATGAGGAGTCCACAGTCAGATCTACCACGGCGCCCCCTGTGCCGGACGCTCCTTTCCGCCCCGTGGATCCCGTGCCAGACTTCCCTGTCTGACTGGTGCTGCTGTGGGCCGGAGAGTGACTGTTGGTCTCTGGGACGCCTGCGGACGCACACAATCAAAAAGGACGGGTGAATAACGGTCCACTCCATGCTTTTATGGCCAGAAGACTTGGCATTGAAACAGCTGTCCTGGATAGTACTCATGGGATTCTCTTTGTTGGCGCACAAAGAACTACATTTCACTAACACCTGAACAACCTGCCGCAAAACAATACAGGTCAAACCGGACAAGAACTAACCAAAGACACCAAAAAAAATTGCCAGACGATTAGGACTGGTAAAAAAAAAATTAAGATTTTCCTATTAATCCCGACTTTCATTTGGTTGATTCGAAATTGATTCTTAAAACCCAAGATCGATCTTTTAATTCAATGCTTTTTTCTCAGTGAATGTGTGTAGACTTCACTAAATGTAATAAGCGTTAAGGCGCTTAATCGTTCTCAATGAGTCCGTCAAATTCTAAGCAAAACGGCTGAGGTATACATGCAGTCCGCGCATATGTGGACAATGAGGGCAGCCAGCTTTCCGGATGCGTTGTGTGTGGCATGCGTTGGCTACGTCCAATTTTTGTTTTTTTGCGGGGTTTTTTGCGGTAAAATTACATGGAAGTTGAACCACCAAAGACGAAACTAGTCTGTTGCTTTCACCAGTGTTCTAGTCGGATTCGAGAGGATAGCGGAGGGATACAATAGTCAACTATGCCTTTTATAAATACACTGCTCAAAAAAAATAAAGAAACACTTTTTAATCAGAGTATTGCATCAAGTCAATTAAACTTCTGGGATATTGATCCAGTCAGTTAAGTAGCAGAGGGGGTTGTTAATCAGTTTCAGCTGCTTTGGTGTTAATGAAATTAACAACGGGGGCACTAGAGGGGAAACAATGAACGACCCCCAAAACAAGAATGGTTTTCCAGATGGAGGCCACTGACATTTTTTCCCTCATCTTTTCTGACTGTTTTTCACTAGTTTTGCATTTGGCTAGGGTCAGTGTCACTACTGGTAGTATGAGGCGATACCTGGACCCTACAGAGGTTGCACAGGCAGTCCAACTCCTCCAGGATGGCACATCAATACGTTCCACTGCCCGAAGGTCTGCTGTGTCTCCCAGCACAGTTTCAAGAGCATGGAGGAGATTCTAGGAGACAGGCAGTTACACTAGGAGAGCTGGACAGGGCCGTAGAAGGTCCTTAACCCATCAGCAGGACCGGTATCTGCTCCTTTGTGCAAGGAGTAACAGGATGAGCACTGCCAGAGCCCTACAAAACGACCTCCAGCTGGCCACTGAATGTCTCTGACCAAACAATCAGGAACAGAGTTCATGAGGGTGGCCTGATTTTAAAAGGAATCTTGGTATTGTAATTTTCACTTCTAATTTATAGATATTGAATCTAATCAAAACCTTGTGAATCTAAATTTAATTCAATTGAATTTCGAAAGTGAATTTAATCGGGGGATCGGTGCCAATACCCAGCCCTACAAATGATAATGGTGAGTGTACAGAGAGCATGTGTTTTGAGTAGTGAGGACAGTGCCTAAACGTGTACAAGTTAAAGAATTAACTTACATAGGTCGACAACAGGGTAGCCAGGTTTGTTGCTGCGTTTCCTCTCCCGGTCTCTCTTCCTTTCATGTTGGATTGGTCTCGGTGAGCCGTCCGTCAAGTATTCGATCTCCACAATTTCTTCCGCCGCTTCTTTGAGGAGCTCCGATAGCAGCCTGAAATAGAAACAGCCAGACCGACATTTGGGACCTTCCCAGAGATTCTTTGTGGAAGTGAGCTGTTTGTGTTTGTGTGTGTGTGTGTGTGTGCGTGTGTGTGTTGGGGGGGGGGGGGCTGAATGGTGGATCGCTTTAAATGTTGCTGCCACAAGGAATTGTGGGGCGGCATTTTCTTCTTTCACATTTAAGCACATTTACTTGGCACTTAGAGAATTCCAACAGCACTTATCATGGCTGCCATTTAGATATTTCCGGGTCATTTCACTTAGTGAGGAACCTTCCTAAGCAAAAAAAAAAAAAGCATTTGAACGGAGCCTGAGTCTAGTTTTGCGGGTGGTCAAAAGTCAAAAGCCAAAAGGTTGCCAAGTCATGCTAACGTTAAGCTGCGTAACTCTTACCATTGCTGATGAAGATACTTATCTTTCCAGAGCCGCTTTTGACGGTGCAAATGACCTCATTGTTTTAGTTTTGTGCCACAGAGGACTGAAGTACCTGCGTCTCTTGCAGAAAGGAGCCAGAACAGACTTTCGCATAGCACAGATGATTTAGGCCGAAAAAAATCAAAAATTCTATCTACATTTTTTACTGTAAAATGTAGGGCTTTGGTGTGGCACAAAGGATGTTGCTGTGGCAAAACATTACCAGTGGAAAAAGACCTCCAGCTGTCACTCAGCAACCCCTGCAGAAAAAGCTATCTAAAGACAAGCACGTCAGCTTACAAACCTGTGATGTAGTGCAGGCAAAGTAAAAGTAACAGGAACACCCTATGCCACAGCACCTTTTACAGAGAAAACGCTCTGTGGGCCACTGCAAGTCCCGACTTGACTATACAAAGACCTCCAAAAGCTCAGCATCATGTGCCCTATCCTAGTTTCAACACGTAAACGAGGGACCCTTGAAGGAGACAAGAGCACTGAAATTCCAGGAGGGGGGTGTAAAGAAGCGGGGCTGCTGGTGAGGAGGGACAAGCTCCGCCATGCGCCGCGGCGTTGCTTACCCGTCGATGGTGAGCAGCTCAAAGGGAGCGGGCTTGTCGCACACAGGGCACGTCCACGTGGGTTCGTTCTCGTTCATTTGCAGGAAGAAGACGGCGTCGAAGCACTGCAGGTGGGCGCAGGTCAGCACCCGGCAGGGGACGCCCAACCGCTTCTTCACCAGCTGGTGGTGGGAGGTGGGGGAGGGGGGACGGGACGGGACGGTGAGGTTGGGTTTAGCTGCCTGAGGACGGCGCACTAAAGATGTGGAGTATGGTGGAGCCCTGCACTGGGAGCGGGTACTTACTGGACAGATCAGAGACACCCGGAGACTTGTTGTGGCGATCTCACTCTCTGGATTGACGCGTAGTTTGGCCTTGACTGGAAAAGGCAGCACAAAATATTAACTATTTTGACAGAGCAGGATACTAGTTGGTATTGTCAGGCAGTCTGGATAAAAGCTACATATTTTCTATGAAATTTAAGTACATTTTAATTGAGTCTAAATAAAGCACAAGAAAAGGCCTGCAGATGAACAGGGGACGAGAACACAGCATTTCTAGGGTGAGTGGGCGGAGCGTGACACAGCCAGCATGAGGGAGGGACTACTCACTGCGTTCGCGACAGCGTTCTGCGCTCTCCACGGAGCACTGTTTGAGCTGGCTGAAGAGCTCTGCCGACGTGAAGACCCGCACCAAGTACACGGCCACCGAGTAGCGCTGGAACACAGGGGCCAAGGGCAGGGACGTCAACACAAGAGCACACAGGACACCCACACAGGGCCGCAATCATCCCTGCAGCAGCAGGTGGTGCAAACTTGAAATTACATCTTACAAGCACAGGTTACTCGAACAAACCTAATACCCATGTAATGTAGGGGTGTGCAGCTAGTGTGAGTACGCAAACAAAATGACAGAACCTTCTGGTGGTACACAGTCACAACACGTTACCAAGGCAACAATAGGGAGACAGACCTTGCCAAAGTTGCCCCATGTGACAGTGATTCGGTTGCTGGCGGTGGAGAGGTGTAACCAGGGAGTGATGTTGACTGGGCGACAGGGACGACGGGGCTCAACTCCTGGCTTGTTGGAAGGGTAGTAACACTGCACACAGAACAGGCAGAGGAAGCACACATTGATCAGTGCCTACAAACTAAATGTGTGTCTCTCCGCTATTAAACTAGCAACCGAATACATATTAACACTGTTTTGGGTTATCCTTCACCCGTATAAAAAGACTACTCACTGGCACGTAACAGTAGAACTGGTTTACTTTGACAGCAATGTTTGGAGGGTACTGATCTTCCTGAATACCAATTGAGTCTGTGTAACAGATTCTGAAATAGATATTGATAACAGCATTAGAGAAGGACTACCTTTTGTGACCGTCAGTGTTGAGTGGTCAGAAACAAGCCTAGTGGCCCCTGAGTCACCTAAGCCAGGCTACCCATCAGCCCCCAGATGGCAGGTAGTTTGGTATGCTATCCATGGTTACTACATTAACCCCCGCATAAAAACTTCAACTACATGGCAGTGTTCAATCTAGGCTTTAGTTAGTTAAAACATACACAAGCTAACAAGCAAAAATATGTAGTAAATGTTTGAAAGAAAATGATTTAAAGTTTCTGTCATTGAAAAACAACATGTTGATGATAGCACTAAACGTGAGTTTTAAGAACATTTGCAAATGTCTTATACAAATGCGTACATTAGAAACAGACATGGTTGTATCACATTTTCAAATCAATCTCCTGTAGTCCTCTTATTCCAAAATGGTGAGCTGCAATGAGATGCAATTTCATGACCCTCTACTTACCTAAGAACCACCTGGATAGATTTCATTCCTGCTCTAAGTTTACTGAAGGGGACAAAGGCAAATGTTAGGGGACTTAGAGAGCTTTCTCAGAGCTCTTACACTTCTTGTAACAAAACTGACTGAGACATAGGATCAAGCTCACGCTTACCTTAAGTTTCTGATCTGGTCCACTTGGTTCTGTGTTAATTCAAATATGCATTGACTGTCCTGCAGTTTCTCATTGTTTTGGGCAACTATGAAGAGAAAGATTGAAACAAATGTTAGCACGACCACCTTTAGTGACCTACCCAATGTCACAGTCCACTGTGCCATTAATACAATATCACCACATTTCCTAAACAACAAAGACACTAGCCTTGCTACAATTTAGGGGTAAGCACTCTTACTTAGTTTGGTTGGTGGCAACAGTGTCTCTAGAGTTTGGTAGAAGGGCAGAGACACCAGCTTGACCTCAGCTGCTGGTGTGGAGGTGGGCTTGGAGATGCCGTTGAGGTAGTCTGCACCCTGAGCGCTGGCCGTGGGGGAAGAGCTGAGCGATGAGTATGCCACTGCAACATTCTCTTGTCGCTGAGCGGCAAGCCAATCAGAGGTCTTAGGGAAGCGGGACTCATAGAGCTGTTTTACATGCTGCATTAGTGTTGGGCTGTACTCTGTCTGCACCAGTCTCAGCGCCCTCACCACCAGGTCCTGCTTCAGCCCGAACTTGCTGCGGCCCTTGGAGGCCAGCAGAGTCTGCAGGTCGGACACCTGGAAACTCATCACCATGTTCTGAAGAATAAACGACAAGGGAAATTATGTTGGGGAGCGGACACATCAATAGGCCGACAGCATGAATCAATTGGATGGTGCTTAGTGGTGTTTCAGAACAATATGTTTTAGTTAATGTCTGAGTAAAAAAGTTAAAACCATATTATATTTTTCATCCAGTAAAAAATTGTGTATTATGTGTACGTGAGCACGGTATCAGACATGGTTGTTGTTATACGTGGCATGCTAGTAAAGCCTGGGCTAAGTTAGAATTCTTTAGTTTGCTTAGGAAGGTTCTTAACTGAGTCAAATGACCCGGAAGTATCTAAGTGGCAGCCATGATAAGCACTGTTCGAATTTTCTAAGTGCTAAGGAAAGGTGCTTCAATGCTTCCTAACTGGACCATCCTTTACCAAAGGAAAGAAGCAAATGCCGCCCCACAATTCCTTGTGGCAGCAATATTTAAAGCATACACCATTCAGCCATTGATCGACATGACCGACAAGGGATGCAGATCATATAGCCTAGCTGTTTATTAACCATCTTATGTTATGTCCTATCTCGCTCATATCCTTATACTGGATGTTTTTAAATGTCAACATGTTAGAAACTTAAGAATCATAATATGTAACTATAGTAGCAGATTTGTATGCCTAACATAAATGCATAACTTGCATACATTTGACGATTAGGCTTAATCCAATCATATTAATTCGGATTCATGCATGGTGATAAATATGAGTTGACAGGGGGTCGAGGACGTGAGCAACCATTCTCAATGTGACATATTTCGTTTCACTTTTGTGACAGGTAGCCCATAGGCCTATTCCCTTTTTAATTCCAACCTTGGTAATAAAGTAGGTTAACATATTTATCCGCCTTGCCCACGTTTATATATAGGCCATGAAACAACATGGTGACAACGCAGGGGCGAAGTATCTAAGATGCGCTTTTTGTAGTATAGTTCATCTTGTTTTTGGACATTGTAGTTTCTCCATGAACGACCTACGAAAACCACGGTCGCATGATTACGTAGCTTAGAGTAAGTGCAGTCGGATTCCTTTAGCAACGCAATTGTCTTTTCCTAAGTCCTCATGAATTATCCTTCATATCTTTCCTTAACCTCATGACGTTTTCCCTTGGGGGTTAAGGAAACTACATAGTGAAAGTCATTAGGACGTACTTTATTGAAGAATTTGGATCCAGCCCTGGTTTATACTTCTGCAAAGGAGCACGTAAACGTTTCTGCGTAGCTTTGCAGAGAAGGGGTTTCTGGGAAAGCGTAGCTCACCGAGGCCTGCCGACGTGTTGACGGGGAGTCCTCCCAAATCCTGATGTAGAATGCACACCAAAAGCGGCGTCGTACGGCAAATCACCGCTCACCATTCATTTTCAATGGAGGGGCATGCTGGGAAGGCGGCCGTCATCTCGAGACCGGTGGTGAAACGATTCGGAGCAAAGCAGCAGATGGAAATGTCACCAAAAGTTCACATTTTCTCAAGTTCAGGTTTTGCGACCTGTAATTCCTTGGTTTCCTAGAGAAACTATCAGGGAAACCATGCCAGCTGTATTTAAGAGCCACTTTCCTAATATAACATGAATTGTAGACTGCAGCGAGAGCCTTTTACAAAAAACTAAAAACCTTGATTCAAGAGGGGAATCATCCAGCCACTATTATTCACATAACACAGTGAAATACCTGGTAGCTGTTGCCCCATGTGGACTAATCATGCTCATTTCTGCAGCATACGGAGGGCGATGCAGTGACAAATTCATAACCATGGACTCAGGAATATTGGATTACTTAATGTCTGGAGATGAGGTCATGGCAGATATAGGCTTTACCATAAAATATTTGCTATTTGAGAGAAAGGTTAAATTGGTAATGCCTTCTTTTACAAAAAACGTGGACAGCTAACGGAGGAACAGGTAACATCCACTAGACAAATTGCACATGTAAGAATTCATGTTGAAAGAGCAATCAGACGTTTGAAAGTTTACAAAGTACTATCACAGGTTGTTTCGATTAACATGGATCCTAAAATAGACACGATTCTAAGAATATGTGCTGCACTTGTCAATTTAAGGAAGGACCTCAGTCGTGATTCAAACTACTTTAGCATTGTACAGAACCATCAAATGAAATAGTAATGATAAAACATATGATTGAAAAATTGATGGCTACAAACATGTTGGGAGTTGTGTTTTTTTATATGAACATTCTTTGCATGTTTGTTCAGTTGTATGTGAATACATATACAGGTGATTTACATAACAGAAACTATACGTTTAATCACTTCCAAAAATTCTCATTACCTTTAATATTTACATTGATTTTGTAGCCATGGCTCTTGGACATTTACAACAGTGCCCATGTGAGTAATGTTCTTGCAGTTGATGGCAAGCTCTAACTTCATGTTCTTAACTATAGTTAGTTGCATAGTTAACACGAAAGGAGGGGTACAGTGCATCCGGAAAGTATTCATACCCCTTCACTTTTTCCACATTTTATTATGTTACAGCCAAAATGGATTAAATTAAAAAGATTTCTTAACATTCCACACACACTACCGCATAATGACAAAGTGAAAAAAGTTTTTTTGAATTTTTTGCAAATGTATTAAAAATATCACATGTACACAAGTATTCACACCCTTTGCTGTGACACTCAAAATTGAGCTCAGGTGCATCCCGTTTCCACTGACCATTCTTGAGATGTTTCTACAACTTGATTTGAGTCCACCTGTGGTAAATTCAATTGATGGGCAAAGAACAGCACGGGGACAGCTTATTTCTCTGAACATGCAACTCTTTATTGTCTCGTTCCAACTACACTGCATCCCAGAATTCTTCCCAACTTTATACATCACTGCACTGTGTGGCCTATCATTCTGCCCAATCTAAACTATCCTAATTCATATAAAAATATAAACATTTCAATATACACAGGATAGGATGTTATAATATCCATTATGGCATACTCCAAGAGGAGCACTTCAAAAAAACAATATTTTAGAATGGACTTGGGTTGAGAGCAGATACAGTGCATCCGGAAAGTATTCACAGCGCTTCACTTTTTCCACATTTCTTTTACAGTTAAGGCCTTATTCCAAAATTGATTAAATAAATTTTTTTCCTCAACATTCTACACACAATACCGCATAATGACAAAGTGAAAAAAGTTTTGGAAAGGCACACACTTGTTTATATAAGGTCCCACAGTTGACAGTGCATGTCAGAGCACAAACCAAGTTATGAAGTCCAAGGAATTGTCTGTAGACCTCCGAGACAGGATTGTATCTAGGCACAGATCTGGGGAAGGGTACAAAAAAATTTCTGCAGCATTGAAGGTCCCAACGAGCAAAGTGGTCTCCATCATTCGCAAATGGAAGAAGTTTGAAACCACCAGGACTCTTCCTAGAGCTGGCCACCCGGCCAAACTGAGCAATCGTGGGAGAAGGGCCTTGGTCAGGGAGGTGACCAAGAACGCGATGGTCACTCTGACAGAGCTCCAGTGTTCCTCTGTGGAGATGGGAGAACCTTCCAGAAGAACAACCATCTCTGCAGCACTCCACCAATCAGGCCTTTATGGTAGAGTGGCCAGACGGAAGCCACTCCTCAGTAAAAGACACATGACAGCCCGCATGGAGTTTGCCAAAAAGCACCTAAAGGACTCTCAGACCATGAGAAACAAAATTCTCTGTTCTGATGAAACCAAGGTTGAACTCTTTGGCCTGAATGCCAAGAGTCATGTACTACTCATCACCTGGCCAATACCATCCCTACAGTGAAGCATGGTGGTGGCAGCATCATGCTGTGGGGGTGTTTTTCAGCGGCAGGAACTGGGAGACTTGTCAGGATCAAGGGAAAGATGAATGCAGCAATGTACAGAGAGATCCTTGATGAAAACCTGCTCCAGAGCGCTCTGGACCTCAGACTGGGGCGAAGGTTCACCTTCCAACAGGACAACGACCCTAAGCACACAGCCAAGATAAGAGTGGCTTCGGGACAAGTCTGTGAATGTCCTTGAGTGGCCCAGCCAGAGCCCAGACTTGAACCCGATTAAACATCTTTGGAGAGATCTGAAAATGGCTGTGCACCGACGCTCCCCATCCAACCTGATGGAGCTTGAGACGATCTGCAAAGAAGAATCAGAGAAACTGCCCCAAAATAGGTGTGCCAAGCTTGTAGCATCATACTCAAGAAGACTTGAGGCTGTAATTGCTGCTAAAGGTGCTTCAACAAAGTATTGAGTAAAGGGTGTGAATACTTATGTACATGTGATATTACATTTTTTTATTTTTATACATTTGCAAAAAATTCTAAAAAACCTTTTTCACTTTGTCATTATGCGGTATTGTGTGCAAAATGTTGAGAACATATTTTTTTATTTAATCCATTTTGGAATTAGGCTGTAACATAATAAAATGTGGAAAAAGTGAAGGGGTATGAATAATTTCCGGATGCACCGCATATGTGCTCACACTTCCTGTGGTTGCATGTACGGGAACCTTTTTTACAGAGCTTTTACAGAGTCTGATTTTGTAAGTCTGAATTGTGCCACAAATCAGATGCACTTTGCTCTATTGTTCCTAATTCTAGTTGAGTAGCTTGTGCATCATAAACTTCAAGGTATGCCTGGTAGAATGTATTGCCTGAGTCACAGGTGAGATTATAACTGTGTGTCTGGTGTGGCTGAAAAATCATAACATCAGCTGCACTGTTTCTCCTGCACAGTTCTGCTGATGGTGAGGCATTATAACACTTTTCTAGTAAGGTGTTCTTGAGGACAAAAAGTGGTTCGATGGGGGCTTTGTCCAGTCTTTGTGCAACAGATGACATGGTGTATTTGGGAGTGATTGAGTCACTACAGCCCTACAGTTCATGTTGTATTGCAGTTCTACCTTGTGGTGCCTAAAGTTAATCTGACTAACACGTTTAGTAGGCTCAAGGTTCTTTGATGTCCCTGCATTCCACCTGCTAATCACTACATGCAAGCCCTGTCTTTCCATGGCATTCTGCACCTACAATGATGTCATCAATAATAGTGTCTTAATTTCTCCACTTACTATTGACATTACTATTAAACATTAACATAAAAATATATATCATGTAAACTTGATTTGATTTGATATAAGAAAATATGAAAAGCAGTGAGCAACCTTCGGTCTCTTTGTTTATACTTGCGCGGGACATGACCTAGTGATGTGTCTTTTAAATGACTCGGGACTAACGAGTAGTCTCAGAGAGTGATTCATTCATTTTGGTCGCGCATGCGCAACAACAGTTGTGTTCGAGTCAATTGTTAATTTCGTTCAGCATAGGTTTAAACAGAAATGAATAGTTCACCTGAGTCGTTCGTTCAATTGTCATGTGACAGCCCCATAGGCTCAGTATAGGGCTGTGTTCGGAATCGCCTACTTAAATACTATCTAATACATACTCAATGAGTACATACTACAATTCTGACTACTTAAACCGAAATCTAGAATTCTGCTTTTTTTTTTACAAAGATTCGATTATATTAGTATAATATATTAGTTAGTATACTCAACTGGAACATTTCACCAAAACCCCGCCTTTTTGTAATGCTGTCAAAGCTAGACGGAAATTGCGGAATTGCATTTTGGGGCGTGAAGCATCGTCTCGTAACCTCTCTCGGGTGCTCAACATTTCCCCAAATTTTAGTATGTCATCCGGGAACTTTTTCCATACTCAAATTCGGTCATATTTAGTATATTAAGTATGCGTTGTAGGCAATTCCGAACACAGCCTAGGAAAGAGAAAAGAGTAGTTCACCCTCAAATGGGTCTTTGGGTCTGATTCGTTCGTTCAATTTTCACGTGATAGATAAATATAAATAAGCAAGATATTTGTTTTGCTGTAACGTTGTTGATCAGTTGACATCCCTAGATATGGAATTAGATTTGTGCCAAATATCTACAAAAGTAAAACCAAAATCTACAAGCAAAAAAAGAAGATAACAAAAAGCATAACTAAAACACAAAAGAAAAATAAATATCCAAAAGCAAAATAAGAAAACTATAGGCTAAACAAAACAAAAATTTAAAACCAAAAGAAATAAACAAAAACCAGAACTAAATATATTTTTAACTTCATCCACTACTGTTTTCGGGAAAAACCTCGTTCCACCATACAATTAGCCTAATATAAGAAAAAGAAGCCAAGCCTGGTCAGAGCTGTGATCCACGAATGTTCGACACTGGCGCTCTAGCATTTGCTGCTGTGCTGTCCAAAGACTTCAAGCGCATAATGATGATGCATACAGAATGGATGTTTTTGAACTGAAACATTAGCTCTCACTCCAACTCTGATGTGCCAACAAGTCATCTATTGAAATTTTCTGAAATCATCTTCTAAACCCCGCCCGCACGTGATTTTTGTGGCAAAATAGAAATAAAATCCGCAAGCAAATAAAAAATACACATTAGAAAACAGTAGATTGAAAATGACTACCACAAGAAACAAATGTAGATTTGTAAAATTTTACTTAAAAATATTTAGTTTTGTTTTTGTGTATTTTTTATGTTTTTGTTTAACTAAGCTCTACTACAAAGCTCTGTGACCTTGGGTGTTTAGAAAGGCGCCTATAAATTAAATGTATGATTGTTATGACTTGCCATCACTTCCTCCAGTTCGGCCTCCATCTTCGTTGAAGTTTGTCCACCAGCACCGCGAGAGCCAGATGGCGTATTGCAGTACATCCACGTCAATAAAGTTGCAATTGTTTTACCTTGTGTAACTTTGTAATTTTGTCTTTCGATGTCAAGCTCTCCAGTTGTGTGTATGAAAGTGCTTGCCTTGGTTTCGTTACAGACAGAAGTTATGGTTACGCACAGAGATTTCCCACCCCAGAAATCTCTGTTAACACAAATGTACGGAGATGTAGATGTAGGGGAGTATGCGGAAGACCACACATGCTCAGTGGAAGACTGAAAGTCCCCGTACACGACAGCTGCGTTTCAATAGTAGTTTCACTTCCCCTCATTCACTTACCCTGAGCCCTTAGTGTGACATAACAGCATATGTCGCGCCGAGGCCACTTGGAGAACAGAGGGAAAGTGTTTGGGGGATTTAAATGGAACCCAAACGGAAGCCCAAACTGTCATTGATCAAACACCAGTTGTAGGCTTGGCGCTATACTGCTTTTTAAAAATCATCGGTCTACCTGCATACTTGTTTAAACGAGGCTTGTGCAATCAGCTGTCAGTTTCTTATATATTAAAATTAATAAATGTTTCTGTTTGTGATATGTGTCGTGATTACCCTAACTATTATTGCCAGGGTTTTATGATACCTTCCTCTATTTATTAATATTTTCAGTCGGTGGTGAGCAACTGGAGTTGTACCTGCATTACTGCCACCCTTGATGTATTCTCTTGCACCAAATGCATAACAGCAATGCATTGTGGGTGATATACACCTCTGGAGTGACCATCGTTGTTCACTCGCTCCCTCAGCCCTCCGAGGGTCGATCTCACCAAGTTCACTTCAGATTTTCAGACTAATGGAACAACACTTAAGATGGCGGTGGGGATTCCTCCGAGGGCAAGTGCCAAGGGGAAGTCAACGGTGGCATGTTGAACGACTATTGATGTGCAAAAATGAACGAACGTATCATTTTAGTGTCCAAATCGAATCGAACTGTTATTTAAAATGAATGGAACTTTTACTGACTCATTAAAAATTGCCAGTTCAGTGCAAAACAAAACCCGCTATTCAATGCTTTCGTGTCAACATTCAATTTATATTATCACTCACGTGTCCACATCTACAGACATCATACACTGAGAAAACAGAGTCAAAGTAGGCCTCTAGATTAGATGGTGTAGTCTACAAAAGTAGGCCTTCCTGCTTTTAAAGATTCTGAAGTATCAAAAGGAAAAAGTACTATTATTTAGGAGGCCTATGGTTATGTTTGTCAGGGGTTGCTGACAAACAGAATACAGTAGGCAAACTTTCTTATAGAAAAAAGGCATTCATTATAAACAGACTGCACTTTCAATATTAGGCTAATTAAAGTTGAGCAACAGTACTTTATAATTTTAGACACAGAGATTTTATTGGGCATACTGAGTTGATATGGTGGTTAGGGTTTGCCTAATAAAGAAAACTTGGCTCAATCTGTGATTGGTATAACAAATATTTTTACAAATTGACCTCGAGTAGGCCTATCACAGGTGATCTGTTTACAAAAACAGAACTACTTGCTTGACATATTACGCTGCCGTCTTAAATTCAAAGATCAGCTCAGATCTTCACAATTGTGTCTTTTTTGGAGACCAGTGATTTGCATAACTTGTTTGAAAGACTTGTAGATGTCTATAGTTAACAACATTTCTATTATACATTTTTTTTTTGTTTATCATACTCACACGCATACTATGACAGCCAAGCCACAACGTTGGGCTCAAGTTTTCTGTTGTTTGTTTCGCGGACGGTGGCCACATTCGTTTATTGCCTTCAACCGGCAAACTTCATAATAAATAAAATAGTATTCTTTCAGCCACAAATTAAGTTTAGCTTGGGTATGTGTGCAGCTTATAACTCCGCAATTTGTCCCTGCTCTTTTCAACAACAGTTATTACTGTTACTCTCTTTTAAAGGGACTCAAATGTAAGATTTGGAATATTTCTTTGTCCAGCATTGTTTTATCACTGAGCGGGATTGTACCAACAGCATGAAAAAGTTAAATCTCTGCCTTGTGCATATTCTCTAGTTCACCTCTGACAAGATCACGACCCTGTTTTACTAGCAGTTCTGAATTGCAGGGATTTGTGATGTAGCAAATCCAAGTCAATCTAATTGGCCAATCACGGACTCAGCTACTCCAGAGACTCCGGTCGCAGCCATGACAACATTTGAATGTTACTATGCCTAGCCAATAACATAACTCCGCTGATGAATGTTAATGAGCAATAAGCATAAACTCGGGTTCCACAGAGTGTGTCAGGTTCACCACTGAAAACGGCATGTGCGTTGGAAGGGAAGAAAGAGGCACCTTAGAATAATGATTTAAAAATATATATATGCATTTTTTTGGTTGAAATACTTTTAAATGTGCTTCATAGACACCAAGGAAGCACACAAAAATGTATGATACATTGTCTACATTATGGGTCCTTCAAGTTCGGCTAGCTAATCAGCGAAAGCTCTGCTAGGCCGATGAAGCTAAAAACAAACAACATACAGTATCTCCGCCGGACATTTCAGCAATAACGCTAAACGTTATTGGGGCTATCGAAAATGTTTTGGATAGGCCTACAATACATTTTTTCCACATTAAAGTAACGAGTAACAACAGATATTGCACAAAAGTAGTGGAGTCAAAAGTAGCAAATTTTAGTTTGAAAAGTAGTGGAGTGAAAGTAAAAAGTCTCACAAAATGTAAACACTGGAGTAAAGTACAGATACGTGGAAACTCCCCTTTTCATGCAGTAGAAGATGGTTATGTGTTAATCACCACACGCCATGGTATAATGCCTGTAGTCACAAACCAACCTCTAACCTTCTCCTTCTCCCCTTTCTCTCCCTCAGCATTGAGAAGGTGTCCAAGATCACGTCGCCGGTGCTGATCATCCACGGGACGGAGGACGAGGTGATTGACTTCTCCCACGGCCTGGCGCTGTTCGAGCGCTGCCCCAAGGCCGTGGAGCCGCTGTGGGTGGAGGGCGCGGGCCACAACGACATCGAGCTCTACAGCCAGTACCTGGAGAGGCTACGGCGCTTCATAGGCCAGGAGCTGACGGCCCCGCGCGCCTGAGCCCAGCCTGCCAGCCAGGTCCCTCCGCCAGCCTCTGGCCCCACCTCGCACTCCTCTCTGGGTCTACTCCTCCAGCTCCGCTCGGCCTACCTTTACCTGGAGGTGGATGGAGGTCTGTCGTGGTGGTGCAGTGGGAATTCAACATGCTCCGAAGAGCAAATGGTGGCTGCTGTCTGGGATGCTGGCCCTCTGGCCCCATGTCCTCTTTTTAACCCCCTTTTTTGTTTCCTCACCATTCATTCATCCCAGACAGGGAGGCCTTGTATCGCTCAGCCAGGGGAATAGTACAAGAGCGCTCTCCAGACCTGGGTTTTCTTCCTCCAGCCTGATTTTGGTCCATGCCTGTCCCAATCCCCTCTCATTAGCTCTCAGCTAACTCAACAGACTCCTTCATTTCTTAGGAAATCCACAGTTGTAACCTGACGTTTACAAATTATGAAAATGCTGACATCCCGGAAAGTAAAACGCCATCGGCCGATGAGTTTAGTTTAAAGCCTTGCACTGTCGTTGCGGCATTTCAATTGAACGAGAGCGCATCGTTTGGCGTCAAGTATTTTATTAACAAAAATTCTAATTTGTAAGAATTATGTCACGACTTCAGATTCTGTGGTAATCGGCACATGTAACTGATTCTGCAACACATAAATAGTTACAGGATGATCGATTTTTCGAATTTCTCTGTCCTCCATGTTCTTTCTCTATGGTGCATAGTGCTTTGAGCTGTTTGTAAAAATGTAAAAAAAGTAGACAAGCTATATTGATCTCAAGAATGAGGGATGAAATCAATGTATGCAACATGCAGAACCGATGAACAGCCTTAACCTAGAGAAACATTGCTGTGAATCTCTTCGTTGACTCAAAGTGTTTATAGTTCGTGTTCTTTATGGAAATCTAAAGATTTTGATATTACACTAGGTTTTTATTGTATCTAAAGGGTAAACAGAATTTATAATGTCATGTAGGCAAAGCCTTTTTGCTGCACACTGGGTAGTGTGTACACATCTAGTGAAATACATGTGACATATAGCTGCTGGTCCGTTTATTGACTGTTAAATCGTGCAGACATGTAAGCCAGTGCACTTCAAATGGAAATTTCTGTTTAGCTTTATTTAATTTGGGGGGGGGGGGGGTATGACACTTTAGTGAAACACTAGCTAGTATTTAAACATGCCTTGTTTTCTTTATGCTACTACGCTTATATGCTCTGCTAGCAATTTCAGTTTTCAGTTGTCTGAATTAAAATATTTTTTTGTTGTTGTTACTCGTTTTATTTTGTTCCGTCTTTACTTCTGTTCAGACTTTCCCGGACTATCACTTATTAAGAAGTAGGTTAAAGTACAGGAAGTGAAGTGGGCTAGCTGTTTAAAAGTATATTTTATTCCAAATGTTTGTTAAATCGTGGGGATTTTCTAGTTGAGCTATAGCAACCATTTAACAGTCGAAATATTGTTTCACCTAGTGTACCTGCTCTTTCATTACAAAAGTGATCTTAACCAAAGAAAATGAAATTAAGGATGGTTAGTCTATTATGCTTAAGAAATTTAGGTTTGTTTCTGCATACAGAGAAACACACCCTGAATTATATGATTTAGTTGGGAATGTCTACATTTGTTTTTGTGTGGCAGTTGAGTTCCAATAGGATGATGTTTTTGTGTGTCCTATCCAGTTGCAGTTGTGAACATTCGTTGTTTATTTACCACTTCTTGTTTTTAAGTTTAGAAATGTGATTTTCCCCTGAACTTTTAAACATACCAAAATAAAAAACTGGATAAACCATTTTATCTGTGTCTGAATTATTGTTTTATATGGTGTGTTCTCCACAGTGTTTTCTCTGTGTCCACACTGGACATCCCAGCCATTACCCGCTCCATGTTTACCAGTGTTTCCATTATCAGCTCTCTCATAGTGAAGAACATTAGGGTGAGATTTGGCTTCAAGGGTCTCCATTAAACATTGGCTTGTTAGCTGCCAATGACCCTGGCACACTTAATGATGTTATGGAGGCAAACAGATGGGCTAGGCTATTATCTGTTAAAATGGAAGAATCAAGCAATCTGCTTTACTTCACCAGGAGAACTACTAGCCCTTTTAACTAAGCCTTTCCTCATGTTATGTTTTCCTGGGGCGTATAGCTCTTTTGTACGTCTCGGCCATCGAATGCAATAAAAAAGGCGGAAAAAATCAAAGTATTGCAAAAAGGTATGAGTTAACCCTGTTACCATGGAGACAGTAGAACACCAAAAGGTGTTTCTCTTGTGTTTTCTAATGACCGTATCTATTTGAATTGTTTTGTGATTGCCCTGGGCAACAGGACTTATCTCCCTCAATCAAACATGATCATTTCCCAGTTGTGTATAGTTGTGTCTGGCTGCCAGTCAACAATAATGGTTGAACACTTTTTCATGCCCCAGGGGAGATACCATTACTTGGTCTGGGTTTGAGAAGAACAAATGTTCCCATTCAGCTGAGCTGTGTCGGCACACCCACATCCACACTGAAGAGAAGCGCCTCATGTGTAGCGACCACCTGGGGAAGCACACCCGCCACCCTGGCTACCAGCCCCCCACTATCAGCCGCAGGGAGAGCACAGCTGTTAACAGATTAATCCTGGTAAGGGGTCACGTGGAACCGTGCATTATATCCATTATAAAATAGGAATAATTTGTCCTTCATTATTTCCTGAGGTCAGAATATCTTGTATTTCTGGATATGATAGTATATCTGTAGATGTTTTATTTTGTACCTCTTTTTTGCGCAGCAGAACTCCTTAATAACTGGATGTTTGTTTCTGTCCAGCATATTCCTTTCAATTCTGGTGCAAGCTTGACAGAATGTTCATGTTTTACAAAAGAGGGTATATGGTAGCTGAGAAAGAAAAGAAAATCGTGTTCCTTATTTATAAACCGTAACTTTAATATGCAAGGAAGAGGGGTTGGAATAACAGGACACCTCGTCATTTCTAAACAGCACATTATCCTATTAACATTCATCGGGAAAAAACTGGAAATGGATACTGATAGTGATTGACACCTTGACCACAACGCATCATCAGGACACAAGTACTGTAGCAATGATAATAATAATAATTTATTTATTGAAGAGAATTCTTTGGCAGTGAGAAAATACAAAGAAAGGGAAATGTCAGACATGTAATTCCCACAGTAGCCTCAGGTGAGAGCTAGTAGGGGGATGTCAGACATGTAATTCCCTAGCTCTGCATGTAAATCTGTAAGTTCCCCCACAGTAGCCTCAGGTGAGAGCTAGTAGGGGGATGTCAGAGCTACTGAGGGTCAGCCTCCAGTCATACGCTGTGTGGACCATTTTGTCAGAATGAACCCAAGGTGTGTGTATGGCACAGTGTCAGGGTGGGTTCAACAAATGGGAGGTTGGCGGTGTTAGTGACACTCATTCAATGAGATGGGGCGTCTGAGTGTATGTATATGTGTATGCGTATGTGTGTGTGTGTGTGTGTGTGTGTGTGTGTGTGTGTGTGTGTGTGTGTGTGTTGGTGGCTGTGTTTTTTGCATGTGTTTCGAGTGTTTATATGTTTGAAGACAACCGTCTCTTATTTCATGACTTTAAAATGCGTTCGCACAATCTGGCACTGGCATGTTTTTCTTGGACACATTGTTTGTTAAACGTAAACATATATTGCTCTTTCATACTCCTTAGGTGGCTGGCCTGTGTTACAAAAACATAAAAAAAAAAAACACGTAAAAACAAAAGTCTCTTGACAACAGAAACTAGGCCTTGATTTGAGCGAGTCACTCACTCCACCATCTTCACATTCTACTGGCATCACCTACCCGCTAACAAGTGCAACCATCGATCGGCCAATGAAAAGGCAGGCCGGCCGGCACATCCCGACCCGGGACAGCGGAAGCAAGGTGAGCAGGGACAGAAGACTTGATCAAATCAAGAGGTGGAACTAATCCGAATGCTGGGGTGCCACATTCTTCATGCAGCTCACAATATGAGAGGTGCAGTCCACGCTGTGCACACGGTGCACGGAAAAGAAACGCGAGAGACAGACAGCACAGGGAGAGGAAGACTCCGGAGCTCCTCGGAGCGTCACTAAAAGGCAGCCGGAGTAGACAGTCCTCTGCTCCTCCTGTCGAGCCAGCTCCCCTTTGAATGGGAAACACGGAATGCACAGGCATCGCTGGGAAAGAAAGACACACTTCATCAAAGCAAAGCGAAAACACTGAGGAACGGTAAGAGCCGGGCTGCTCCTACGACAATGTGCAAAAACCTCTCGCGGTGGAGAGGAGTGGCCACCAGGGGGCGCCGTTCCCCTCGGCCGGGGGCTTCACCAGTCACCAGTCTCTGGCTCCTCTGGCACTGCAGTCACACCACACGTCCACGGTCCATAGGAGAAGAGTCTGGCTGGGGGGACCCGGCAAAGAAAGTTTGCCCGGTCGGTTGTGAGTGGCACCTGGGGCAGGGGGAGGCGGGTTGTGGGGGGGGGTCAAAGGTCAAGGGCAACGTAAACTGTAGAGGAGTCTGTGAGCTCCCTGGCACCACGTCACTGCCCTCTATAGCCCCTGAGAGGCTGTCCGGTCTCTGTGACCACGGCCTCGAGTACTTCCAGCTATTGGTGAAAAAAATGTGGGGAGGGGAGGGGCTGGGGTCAAAAGTCAAAGGTTGGCGTGGTTGACTCAGCGGTCACAGGGTGACCTTGCTGAGGCGCAGGGAGAGGCTGGAGCGCTGCTGGGCGCGGGGGAGGGTGGAGCTGCAGCGGCTCCGCAGCTGGACCGGCCGGCCCGCCGAGCCCCGCACCCGCAGCAGGAAGTCGTAGTTGGCCGTGGTGTTCATGGCGTAGAACACGTTGGCGTTGTCCGGGATCACCAGCTCTGAGAGAAGAAGAAGAGCGACAGAGGGAGAGAGAGGTGCATCATCAACACCGGTCCACAGGGAATAACATGGACAGTCTTAGGAGTCTTAAGGACTCGTAGTTGAAATAATTTTGTGCCTGTATCACATTCCTGAACGGCGACATGATGTTCTTCGGTCGGAGCAAGCCTTCGTACGTCGACGTTGGCCTGTGCTTAACAGGGAGAAATGAGATCCGTGGTCCTCACCTCTCTCGTCGGAGATGACCTGCACCAGCTCGTATCCCTCCTCCGGCTCGGTCTCCAGGTGGTGCTTCGCCATGGCCCTGGAGATCACCGCCGGCGTCTTGTCCTGACTCGTCAGCTGGAGGCGACAGAGACAGAGGGCTTGGTGAGAGGGCCGCTAACCAGACCAGACGCTGCTCACTGGACCACGGTAGCTCTCGTGAATCATTCTCCAAGCGTTCATCATCAGCGGTTATAGTTACACAAGAAAAGACATGTTTAGCTGGAGCCAGTTTTTTGTTGAGAGTGAATGATTCATCAAATGACCACCATCTAATCTATGCCCTCTGCATCAGAAGACACAGCGCACAGCGCGCGCACACACACACACACACACACACACACACACACACTCACACACACACACACACAGAGAGAGAAGCCCTGATCAGTCTCACCAGGATGCTCTTGTAGAGGTTGCCGTTGCCCTGCTCCAGACTGACCCTGATGATGCACGCGTCCTGGGCCTGGCTGTTGTAGGCAGGGGGCTGGCTGGGCGAGCAGGGGGACAGCGGGGTGAGGGAGATGCAGCGTCGGTGAGTGCAGGCTGGCCCGGGGAGGGAGGGCGAGGCGGGGGTCACCGGGAAGCTGGCCGAGGACGAGGAGGTGTCCATGGAGTGCAGAGAAGTGCAGGAGGAAGATTCGGATAGCTGGAACCAAAACAAAACCAGACGACCGTAGTGAGCACTCTCTGAATCTTGGAATGATCCGGAAAGGGATTCTTCTGAGATCTCTGTGCGTTATTTGGTTTGGCTGAGGAGTGTGTGTGTGTGTGTGTGTGTGTGTGTGTGTGTGTGTGTGTGTGTGTGTGTGTGTGTGTGTGTGTGTGTGTGTGTGTGTGTGTGTCTGTGTGCACACCTTGTTTTGCTGGGTTTCTGAGGTGTGTCCGGTGGTCAGTCCCTCGCCGTCGGAGGGACTGGAGTCACTGGAGGAGACACTGACCGAGTCCATGCTCTCCCCTGAGCTGCCAGTAGGGGGCGAGCGAGGCGTTTCTCTGACTGGGGAGCAGACTGTGGGTGCTTCTGATCCCAAGAACAGCCTGCTCAATTCAGTAAACACATCAGAGGAATTGAAGTAAACAAATGAAGAAACTATGCAATCAATTAGTCATAGCCCTGAGATCATTTGAGTGTATTTTCATTATACAGATGAGTAGCAAAGAGTTCTACGTAGATATGGTTCATCTCTAAGTTGTTCTTTTACGCTCTGATAAATTTACTTTAAAACTATTAAAGCATCCTCTTATCAAGCGCCATCGCGTGGAGCTGTGGAGCAGGCGGGTACTCACAGGCTGAGTCTCTTGACCATGCTCTTGCGAGGTTTGGGTGAAGTAGGACTGCTGTCCCCCAGTCCCTCAATCTCGCAGGACAAAGCATAGCTGGAAAAACAAAACCCCACACGCATGAGAAATGAATCAGCCCATGGCAACACGTGTCGAACGCTGAGGATAAAACTCCGACTCCCAGAGGGCTTGTTACCTCTCCTCCTCGCTGTGCTGAGGCTGGCTCTTGAACCAGCGCAGGAAGGCGGGCTCGGGACTGAGGCAGTAGCTGTTACACGCCGACTGGAGCAGCTTGATCTGAGCTATCACCTCGAACTCCTGGAGGCAGAGGGACAGAAAGGTACGAGTTAGCCCCATCTGTCCGCACAGACGTCTGGGTATCCATTCCAGCTCAGCCGCTTTCAGACTCCGCGGCTGTGACGGTGACGCGTTTTGAAATGCCACTCACCCTCCGTCGCTTGTCGAAGTTGAACAGGCCACCCTGCGGAGCACAGAGGACAGTGTCAGTGACCGGACTCTCACGCCAGCCTGTGGGGTGCTTGGGTAAACAGAGAGTTCCAACCCAAAACACAGGCCCAACAAAATCGCCACACGCTCACGGAAACTAACACCCTGCTGGCTAACAGTGGGCACATACATGGGACGGTCACTCTGATTCCCGCACCCGTACAGGCACACACACACACACGCACACACAAACACACACACACACACACACACACACACACACAAACAGACACACACACGGGGAGGTAATGATCACCTCTGCTAAGTCTGGCAGGGCTGTGTCCAGCATGGTCAAGTCTGTCAGGAAGGTTCCGAGGTAGGGGATTGTCCCCTGCATGGCGCCCTGGGAAGAAACACCCAACACAGGTTAGTTAGAGACTCTGCAGAGATCTGTTTACATGGCAGGTGGTCTTCCAAACCAACTATTGTCCTCTCAGTAATAATATGTCTCTCACCATGTCCTTCTGCAGCTGGAGTCTCTTGTGAGTGCGCTTCTGGTGCTCCTTGGCACAGCTCTCCAGACTGGCAAACTTAGAGGTGCCCTCCTGTACAGACATCACAACGTTTACTTACGTTATCAACATTATTCTGAACATTTAAAAAATATTACACCTACCAACATCAAACAGACCGAATCCACAAAAACAATTATTCTTTAGAATAGAACAATACAACATATTGTATTATATCCTATATCCAGGAGAAAGATCAAATTCGGTCCAGTCTCTTTATTTATGGCCAAATGCGGGGGGATTACTCAGAGAAAGAGGGCGTAAAATGTTGCATGCACGTGGAACTTCAACGAGCTCTCCAGCGCTGGGACTCACCCTCATCAGAAGCTCTCTGCTGGTCAGGTAGTTGTTGTGGTCCGAGAAGATGTCCGACAGCTCCTCAAACGTCTGCATGCTGTCTCTGTGGACAGAACACACAGCACAGGTCAATCACACACAG
>JAPMUY010002235.1:40000-47500 GCA_026901105.3 Galaxias olidus
GTGCTGAGGTCTGAGCTGGAGTGGGCCGCTGGAGCAGCAGGAGAGCTGGTGCTGAAAGCTCTTCTAGACCAGAGGCCATTAAGCCTCCACTGATGTCTGCCACAATGCTCCAGCCTCTCCCTCCGGTCTGGCTGGCCCGAAGCAGACGCCTACCTCCCTACAGGAGCTTCGAACGGAAGCCTCTGGAAAGGCACCCACGAACACTGTACACACACACACACACACACACACACACACACACACACACACACACACACACACACACACACACACACACACACACACACAATGCCCCTGTGACCGACGGCTCTGGCACTCAGCCAGGATGGAACAATCGGCCTCAGAGTTGGGATGTCGAGGAAGCCCACCATTCACACACCCACTTGAAGCTGCCTGTAAAAGTGTGCTGAGCACGGGGAGGAGGCTATAGCAGGGCCCACAGACCCAGGAGGAGGGGCACCGAGACGAGAGATTATACTAATCCCAGGACGGGAGTCTTAGAGGGCACACACACACACACTGCTGTCTAGTCCAGTCCCCCAGCGCCACTTGCTCCACCAAACAGCTCTATGGCCAAGTCCGTTCTCTCCCCCAAAACGGACCGGTCGCCAGCTGGGGGTCAAAGGTCACGGCCAGGCGTTAACCAGCTCAATGGCTGGTCCCTAAAGGGCAGTGGCTGGGCAGGTGCCCCCACTGTGTATGTGTGAGGGTTTTTCTTTTGTCTGTGTTCGGATTCAAACAAAAACAGCACAGAGGGACAGATAACCCTCCACAAACAATCACTGCGGCCATGATAAACAGTGTGTTACTGGAGGCAGGGAGGACACGGGAGCCTGGCCACAGAGGCAGAGCCGTGGAGCTGACTACACCAGATAAAAAAATGGTCAGAAAGGCTGCGTTTCCTATCCGTTTCCTGCTCAGCGCGGCCTGCCTGCCAGGCTGCCTCGCTGGCGGGCCGAGAGATAAATACTTCCCTCCATGACTCATGCGGTACACACTCCCAAAACAATAGCGGGAGGTCTTTCTGCTGGCCGGCCCGGCCTGCTGAGTCCACAGTCTGCGCACAGAGCCCGCTCTTTGTAGGACAGAGGCATGACATGTTTTCCAGGGCTGGCTTTTAAGTTTGGGGCTTACAGTGAACCAAAGGCCAGGCCACGGACTGGGTGTGAAGCTAAAAAAAGATCAAACCGGTCACTCCTATATCTTCAACCACTCAACTTGAAAGGCCCGTTCTGGCATCCAATCGGAGTCCAGCAGAAATGCTCCTAGCTGCCAATAAGAAGGAGTTGAAGGAGTGGATGGCAGGCATATCAAATGACCCCAAACAGCGATGTAAACAGGAGATGGCTTGTTTACTCACGGCACTTTCAGACCTGCTGGAAAGCCAGGCTTCAGCTATGTGATGCTCATGAAATAAACAGGGGACATTAGCTGAAAGAGAAAAATAGTTGTTGCGCAAGGATATCTACATCCCGCTAGCTAAAACATCACAAAACTCGAGCACTGTGCAGGACAAAAGTACCAGGGTGAGAAATAACAAGAGTCTGAGTCTTTGGGTCGGTTGCTTTTGTTCTCCAGCCGCAGACGCAGCTGGGACCCGTGGAGAGATCTCCCTTGGGTCATAGCAATTGTTCGTTGTTTTTTTTTTACTTGCAGCTAGCAGATGAAGTTTTTAGAGGAAAACTAACGGTAAGCCTATTATATTCCTGCGGCGTTTCCACTTTCGTTCTTGTGAAGAGCAATGCGCGCACACATTAGAAAAAATAAGAAAAACTTAATATAACCAAGAAAAGCATTAGAATTTAAGAAAAACAATTAAAACTCGTCATTCAAATGTATCCCCCTCAACCCCCCCGTCCTCATTTCCTTTATCCGCTACTTTCCCAAGCCAATAATACCCCCTCCCTCTCCCTCTTTCTCTGCCTCTCTCCACTTTCTCCAAGATGACTTTCAAATTGAAATACAACCGTCTGTAGCAAATAAAATCGGGAAAGAACTTTACCATCTTAGCTTTCCACGCGAATTTCATCGTCAGCGCTTCTCTCATGATCCGGGGACAGCATCAGAACTTGGTAGCAGTCCACTAGCGCAAAATATGTTTTACTCCAGAGTGTACTCCGCGTTCCACCGTAAATCTCTTCTCCTCCACTACACACGCACAAGCTGACCCAGCTCCCTTGTCTGTTGTCCTCTTTCTCTCCCAGCCCCAAGTCCGCCTCCTCCCTTTCAATCTCCCCCTCTTCATCCGTCCCCACCGTATTGAATGGCCAGTCTCCGCCCACCGCACTCACTACAGCCCCCCCTCCATGTATTTTTGTGTGTGTGTTTTTTTAACGTTTAACATAATATGCGTGCGTGCAATATGTTCAGACTGTATATTTTATTGGGGGGGGGGGGGGGGACAAATAATTTTGTCAATGTTCTGGAACAATAATTTTGTCTGTGTTCTGGAAACTGCATGATGCTCCCAGTGCGTAAAACTGAAGGGCTGATTGTCCTTGCGTGGGACAATGCAAGGAACTACTGTGTATTGTTTCTGGGTGAATGGGCTAGCAGAGTGTGTGAGAATGGAGGAGACTTTTCCACTGTGAACATTGTGACACATGTGAAACATTCTGCAGCCAACATGACTGAATACGCTTTTGGATATGAAGCAGCAGGTGGTTAAAAAGCATTGTGATTTTTCAATTGCAGATGATGCTCCACATGTTAACGTTCGCCCACGGAATCCCACAGGGGCAGAATGAATGAGTGATGAACTGGGAGCCCATTGAGATAATACGTCCGGGGACAATAGGAGCTCTGTCGTGGTTATTGTAGTAGAGTAGGACGTACAGTGGATTAGAGAGGCCCCCCCCACCCCACGCACCTTCTCTTCTCTGGCGCCCATGACAGCCACCGCGGAACGGACACGTCACGCACAGCGTCAGCGGCTGTCACACAGTCAGCTGGTGCCCACCCACTGTTACACCACACACACACACACACACACACACACACACACACACACACACACACACACACACACACACACACACACACTCACAGGGCCACTACGGCGTCAGTACAGCGTCTATCTGATACCCAGAAGGCCCGTCACAGGGCGTCCAGGCTGGTGGGGCCACAGAGTAGGGCCAGGGAAGCCTCTCAGTGTGTAGCCTCTCAGGCTGGCTGGCCCCCGGCCAGTTCCCAGACCAGGCTGCCCCTGGGTGCACACAGGTCTCCAGGGCTCTGGGAAGTTTCTAGGGGCAATGGGAGAGGTCGCGACCCCTTCCACCGCCCCCGGGGGGATTGGTGTGTTTATCTCAGAGGGGAGTGATGTCATCGCTCCCTGAGACGAGACTTTTGACAAACGAGACAGCCGGCCCTCGGCCCCGGCCGGTGGATGAGCACACACACACACACACACAGACACACACAGACACACACAGAGACATACACACACACACACACACACAGGCAAACGGACACAACATCCAGAGGTGCTTTATAACTACTATTATATACAAAGCCATATTGACATACTATGTTATTGAGTAACTAAATTAGACATACACTGTAGGTGTGAGTGGGTGTTTTGGGGATGGGGACCTGAAATATAAGGATAGAAGTTATTAGGTGTGATGCAGACTGTAACGTATGCTGTACGTGGTCAATGAATGTTCATCTCCACCCTCCTACTGTATCTGAGGATGCTCCCAGAGCAGCTAGAGAGTTCTGGAGAACTCCCAATACTAGGTACTGTGTAACGTCAACAACTCCAGCAGCGTGTTCCAGGCGGGGGTCCTGCTTCCCGAGGACGGAAGGCTACAGTGCCGACAGGGAACAGGACAAAACCAGGAGGAGAACGCACTGTTATTCCACCACTGTGGGGAAAAAAGGCACATTCCAGGAAATCTGCCACTTCCTGCCTGCAGACTCCCGACCGGGCGCGCCTGTTCCCCTCATACCTGACCGACTGGGGAGCCCCGACCGCAAAAGCAGTCCGAGACAAGGAAGGAGGAGGACAGGAGGAGGAAGAGGAGGAGAGGGAGAGGAGAAAGAATGTAGAGGTGCGGAGTGATAGGACAGGAGCAAGAGAAAAGGTATAGCAGCCCAGAAAATGACAGGGAAAAAGCAGTTGTGTGTGTGTTTGTGTGTGTGTGTGTGTGTGTGTGTGGGGGGGGGGGGGGGCACTGGGGCATTCTGAGAGACAGAAAGTCACAGCAAACAGACAGAGAGACAGAGAATCAAGCTGACAGCAGACAGGCAGGCAGAGAGACAGAGACTCAAACAGACAGGCAGGTTGACAGCAGACAGGCAGTCTGACAGCAGAAAGACAGTCTGACAGCAGACAGACAGGCAGGTTGACAGCAGACAGACAGGTTGACAGCAGACAGACAGGTTGACAGCAGACAGGCAGGTTGACAGCAGACAGACAGGTTGACAGCAGACAGGCAGGCAGAGAGACAGAGCAAACAGACAGGCAGGTTGACAGCAGACAGGCAGTCTGACAGCAGACAGACAGGCAGGTTGATAGCAGACAGGCAGGTTGACAGCAGACAGGCAGGTTGACAGCAGACAGGCAGTCTGACAGCAGACAGACAGGCAGGTTGATAGCAGACAGGCAGGTTGACAGCAGACAGGCAGGTTGACAGCAGACAGACAGGCAGGTTGACAGCAGACAGACAGGTTGACAGCAGACAGACAGGCAGGTTGACAGCAGACAGGCAGGTTGACAGCAGACAGACAGGCTGACAGCAGGCAGACAGACAGGCAGGTTGATAGCAGACAGACAGACAGGTTGACAGCAGACAGACAGGCAGGTTGATAGCAGACAGACAGGCAGGTTGACAGCAGAGAAGAGGAGCCAGCGTGCGGTAGAGCTGCTCTGCTGAGATCCTGTCTGAGCCAGCAGGCCTTTACACAGCATGACTAGCGTGTGTGGGATGAAGCACAGATAGCCTGTGTTTAAAGAGGTTGAGACGGAGGTCATGTGTCAGCGAGAGTGGAGGAGAGCGCTGTGCTTCGAGGGCGCCGTCAGCGCTGTGTGTGTGTGTGTGTGTGTGTGTGTGTGTGTGTGTGTGTGTGTGTGTGTGTGTGTGTGTGTGTGTGTGTGTGTGTGTGCGTGCTTGCGTGCGTGCGTGCGTGCGCGCGTGCGTGCATTAGGGCTTGTGGATAATGGACATCAAAGCCCAGCTGTGTGTCATTGAAAACAGTTTCTGAGAAAACGAGAATAAGACCAAAGCACAGTCACCGGCAGCTGGTTTCCCAGAGAAAAAGAATGATTCAGTATTCTGCCATGTGACTGGAAAGAGCAGCCCTGGACGCTGCGCTCTCCTTCTGACACGAGCAAACAGGGAAGATTCATCTGTGGACGGAGCACTGGCTGTGGCCAGGGCCAAAGTCTCCTGTGGAAACGGGGCGTTGCGTAACGCGGAGGAACGAGGTCCTGCCTGTCAGCATCCTCGGGCACACTGTTCATTACACACACACACACACACACACACACACACACACACACACACACACACACACACACACAGCTCTCTCTATAGCTTAAATGTACTACTTGCACCTATGTTTAACGGTTCTATTTGCACAGGGTTTAGACTTACATTGACTGAGTCATGTATGACTGGGGCATGTGCAGGGCAGGTATGTTAACGTTTATCTGTGTGTGCGTGCCTGTGTGTGTGTGTGTGCGTGTGTGTGTGTGTGTGTGCGTGTGTATGCATGTGTTAGCCTGTGTGAGCGGGGCTGTTTGTTGACGTGGTCAGAGTGATTGTGTTCCTTGGTCGTGGCTCTCCGACAGAGGGCAGTGAGGCGGGCCGCGGGGTTTCTCCAGCGTCAGCACCGCCGAGGTCGGCCAGGAACAGCTTCGGGGAAAAACAACACCGCATGAGCCTCCCTTTATGACTCTCCGTTATGATGATCACGCATCGCATAGTCCAACAATAAACCCGAGAGCTGGCCATTCAAAAGGTAATTGCCCCTCGGCCCTTGCTCAAGGGCACGGAGGCCCACTCTCCCACTCCCTCGCCGCATGGAGCCTGGAGGTCAGCGGCCCTCTCCGTTAGCCCTCGCTGCCCCCCTACATTCCCTGCCCCCTGCTCTCTGGTTTCTGGTCCACACAAACAGACCTCTTTTCTGCTCCTCCTCCTCTCCCCTGTTCCTCCCTCCCTGTTTCTTTGTTTCCCTCCCTCTCCCTCCTGCATCGCTCCTAACTTCCCTCCGCTCTATTGTATTGTTATTATTTCATTCGTTTGTCTCCCTCCCTCTACCGCTCCCCTCACTCCGCTCTCTGCATCTCTTTCCTCCCTCTCTTCCTCTCTCTCTCTCTTCCTCTCTCTCTCTCTCTCTTCCCTCCTCTCTCTCTGTCTCCTCTCCTGCGGCTCCCGGTGATTCATCCAGCCAGACAGAGGCTGAGGCTGGTGGGGGGGGGGGGGATGAGGATGACATCACCGGGCTGCCAGTAAACTCCAGTCACTCCCACACGTCGCGGCCCCTCCCCTCCCTTCCCCAGACACAGCCGCCGATTGGCCGAGGCCCCCGGGAAATCTCAGCGACGATCTCCTCACCTCCCCGTGACTTAGCGGGATGGATTGGCTGTCTGACCTACCTACCGGCCTCCTGCCTGCCGTTCACCCCCGGGGTCGTGGAGGGGGCGCCGTGGCTCACTGCCGGGAACTCGGCCTTACATGGAGCAACGTCTCCACTCGCTCACCTTCCAGCGAACTGATCCTGAGTCTGCGCCGCGCTGCACGTTTAATCCGGGGTCAGTGGGTCTGAGCTGCTTCTCCTAAACAAGGCTAATCCCCACGCAGCTTTGTCATGACTCATACAGTGGACCTGTTGTTCAGGGGCCTTGCTGTAATTTGGGGTGTTCCCGGCCCCCCGCCCCCACCACCACACGTCTCCCCCCGTACCCCGTGCCCTCTTCCCTGGCCCTGACCCCCTGCCTATAAGCCCTTACTTAGCAGGCCTGGCCTGGCTGTCTGGATACTGTCAGAGCTGGACCCATCTGGCCATTACAGACACAATACATACTGTCAGCTAAAACCAAAACAACAACAAGGCTCCAAAGAGCCTGCCGTAAACAAGAGACATTGGGGACAATAACTCTATAACTATATAAAAGGTCATTCACACAGCGGAATGCTGGATGAACTGTCAACCTTTTTACGACATGCAATATGTTACACATTATGATTCAATATATCTGAGGCACATCGCAAAGACAATTCTGATGTTGTTGACAAACCACCATGCTGTATACAGTGCAACAGTACACTCACTTTCACAGTATTTCACACTAAGTCAACACATGATGTTTTGTGTGAAAGTACTGGGCAAGGCATTGAAGACTTTTGAAAGGAATTGGTGGAATGCTGACCACGCCACACTGCACTGCTGCTGACCATTCGTTACAGCCCTTCAACTTGTCCTGAAGCTGTTCTCTGGACACCAGCAGACCTCTCCTCACCAGGGCCGACACACACACACACACACACACACACA
>JAPMUY010002235.1:55000-65000 GCA_026901105.3 Galaxias olidus
CGGCGTGACTCAACACGGCCCGAGTGAACCGTCGTTATTTGTTCTTCAGTAAATAATTGACACATGCTTTACGTGCCTGCGTTTTTTTTTTTTAAACTCCCTTAAATACACTACCCAGGAAACTACAGCACCCAGAGTGCATTGAGTCTGTCTGTATGTGCCTCCTCTCCCATAGGTCCCCTTAGGCTCCTCTGGGATGGCGGATCAACAGACCACCCTCCGGCCTCCAGACTGCCCAGAGTGCCCGCACCACGTGGTGGTGGGGCCCGACGCGGCCGTGTCCTACGCCCGGTTCTGTGAGCTCTTTGGCTTCCCGGTGGGGCCCAGTGGCTCCAGGAGCCTGCTGCTGTTCTATGAGCTGTGGAGCAGCGGTGGGGCTCTGCTCCAGACGGGCCGGGCCAGCGGCTGCGCTGCCCAGGGACACCACCCCGAGACGCTGCTGTTCCACCCGGATCATGGGTCAGTCACTCGGATCTACCGCAGTCCTAATTACCTAGCATTCCAAATTGACGTGGTTCCCCTTTTAACTACGTTTACATGTGGGGAATGGAATCCACAAGGATTAGCTTCATTGTTAGGGCGAGCCACGATGTACTACCAACAAATCTACAGATCTTAGTCAGTGGATAGGTGAGGATCCAACACGTCCCACTCTGTGTGGCTAATCTTAGACACATAACGTCTGGGTGAAAGACTAGCCATACCCCAGGAAGATGCACATGGCGCCACAATCAGCTACTTACAGTAAGTGCTTGGCAGCAGCAATAGAGGTTAGGTCGATGGTTAATGCCCTGCCCATTGGAGCAGAGGGCGGCACGCACCACATCAGCTTTGTCAGGGAGGGAGTTCAGGGAAGGAAAATGTATATATAGAACAAGACAAAGATGTCGGCCAACAGTTGATGTCGGCCAACAAGTATCTGAGGCAGAACAGCGAGGCAGGAGAACAAAGGTGTGTCCTGTGGAAGTAGGATGCTGTGGATTTGTGGCAATGTCAACAAGCAAACTACTTAAGCAAATACGGATCTGCTTGATTGTGCCAGACCATAAAAGCTGTGTCAGATATTGTAGCAGAAATAATTCGGAAAAACAAAGAAGGTGGCTTTGTCTCAGGACAAATGTCTTGAGGTAAATTTGGCTCGTACCAAGCCTGCAGCAATAACCTAGGGAAACATTTTTATTTTCAGGTGACTGTGAGTATCCCTGCAGAGCTGCCGAAAAGACACGGGATATCTCACAACTTCATAAATATAATTTAATATAATATAATATAATATAACTCCGAAAGTGGGAGTGGCTCATAAACGTCGATGGTCACAGTTAAGCCTTCTGGAGGTGTTCAAAGTAATTAAACATCTGGGATGGAGGGTGCCCACTTGAAACCCCCAATGACACAAGTTGATCTCAATCCAAATCCATTCTAACGATTGTTTTCTGAAGTGCTCATCTTCGATTCTGGCATAATGGATATTATAACACCATGTCCTGTGTATTTTGAAAAGAAAACTAAGATGGGATTGCATATCATCGGTTCCTCTGTAATAACTGTAGGTCAAGCATCCATTTTGTTCTTCCTGTCCTTGTCTCTCCCCCTTCCTCCAGCTACCTGTGGACTGTGCTGGAGGCGTGTGACCAGGTGAGCTCCGTGATGGTCTACAGCAGCCACACGCCATGCCAGGAGCCCAGCCACTCGTGTGCCCAAAGCCTGCTCTCCTTCCTGCAGCAGCACCCCTGGGTGCGTCTGGACCTGCTCTTCTCCCGGCTCCAGCAGCCCCAGAGCCCGGAGAGCAGGGCCGGCCTGCGCAGCCTGGCGGCCCTCTGGCCTCGCCTCACCCTCAGCCCCGTCTCCGGAGGGGCCTGGGCCTACCTGCTCCGGAGGTTTGTCCGGGACGCGCCACCCTCGGCTCTGCAGCTGCCCCTCCTGCCCGGGAGGGTGGAGGCGGACAGGGGCAACGCAGTGGAGATATCTGCCATCACCGGAGTGGGCCCCGCGTTCCTAGATTTACCCCCCGGACGCCATGAGCCTGGCGAGGGAGCCCAGGTCCAGACCCAGATGGTCACCCTGCTGCCTCCACCCCACCTCCTCAGCCCACGCTGCGGGCCCTCCGCCAGGACAGACAGGGGCGCACTACCAACCCCCCCTGGGCCTTTCACCAACCAGGCCCCAGCTCGGCCCATCAACGTGGTCCGCCACGTCCGTATGCCCCCACTCAGGCGCAGGCACCACCCCCACGCCTCTGTCTTCCCCTCCTCCGCCTTGCCCTCCCCCCTGGCCCCCCTCCGGCTCCCTGGTCACCCGGTGGAGCTAGTGCAGGTGACGGAGAGGGAGGTGGCTGACGTCGGCCTATTGCACCACGGAGACTCTAAGAGCAGGAAGTCCAGGCGATATTAGAGGTCATTATACTGTGTTCTGCTACAATATTTCATAATTCACAGTTTATGTACATGCAGGCTGCTTGTAGTTGTATTGCTAAACCTATGCACATTATGTATGTATTTCGAAATGTATTTGTTTTGGTGCCTGTTTGTATCAGTAGCTATGGGCGTGTTGAGCCTTTGTGTTTATGGGAGTCTAAAGGTCCAGAGGAAACGGAGCTGACAGGAGGACGTGTCTCGTCCTGTGTGTGGGACTCTGGTGAACACAGAGGGCACTGGGACCTGGGGCGCCCCCTGCTCCTGCTAGATCAGCACACACACACACACACACACACACACACACACACACACACACACACACACACACACACACACACACACAAAGCCGTGCTCTGCAGTCCTCAGGCCTGGGCAAACAAACAGACACCCTGAGGAAGGCTGGTAGAGAGGACTGAAGAGAAACAAGGGGTCAGGAGGGGAGAAAAGAGAGATGCAAGTGGGGGAGTAGAAAGCTGGAGAGGCAGGGTTAGAGGGGGGAAAGATTGAAAGGGGGAAGGGAGAGGAAAGAAAAAACAAGTAATCCAGAAGCAGAGGGGGTAGGCAAAGCAGACTAGCAGAAGTGATTCTTATTACAGATGCTGTCTAGATAGTTCCATGCATTTTATCATTCCCCACTGCTTTGCACACACAAACCCACACACGTGAACACACACAAACACACACACGTGAACACACACAAACCCACACACCTGAACACACACAAACCCACACACGTGAACACACACAAACCCACACACGTGAACACACACAAACACACACACGTGAACACACACAAACACACACGTGAACACACACAAAACACACGCAAATGGAAAGTATGTTTTCTTAACTGGCAGAGAACCTTTCCAACTGTACGTCCTGACATATTGTGAGTAACGTGTAAGTTATGAATATTGAATCATTTCCAGTAGCCCCATCTATTACACTATCAGACACATCAGACACAACACAAATGTACAAATGTTTGTGTTATATGTTAAAGACAAACAAAATGCATTCATGCACATGTATTCCTCAGTCAGCATTCAGCAGTACGTTGTTGTTGTTGTTGTTGTTATTATTGTTGTTGTTGATGTTGTGTGTGTGTGTGTGTATGCAGTATGTGTGTGGTGTGGGTAGGGATGGATGTGTGTATATGTAAAGGTAAATACTGATGGTCTTACCTGGTATGTCTGCATTCTCCTTCCATAAGATAGCAGCTCTGCTCTGTGCTGTGCCACTGCAGAGAGAGGGGGAACGGGAAGAAGGGGGGAGAGGTAGACAGTGTGTGCGTGTGTGTGTGTGTGTGTGTGTGTGTGTGTGTGTGTGTGTGTGTGTGTGTGTGTGTGTGTGTGTGTGAGTGTGTGTGTGTGTGTGTGTGTATGTGTGTGTGTGTGTGTGTGTGTGTGTGTGTGTGTGTGTGTGAGAGAGAGAGAGAGAGAGAGAGAAAGAGAGAAAGAAAGAAAGAAAGAGAGGCTGGCAGATCCATATCCATACTTAAAGTGTTCTGCAGGCCATCTTCCTCCAGACCTGTGCATCCTAATCTCTTCTTCAGCACCATTGTTTGATACGGCCTCAATCCCTCAGACCTCTGGTCCACCAGCTCTTACCCTAACAGACACATAGTGCATCCAACACACACTCTCCTCCAATCCTCCTCACTCACAGAGTTACAAATTACAAGTGCACGCACATACACACACACACACACACACACACACACACACACACACACACACGCCGTGTCCTGCTCCATCTCACACTAGCAGCTGCAGAGTTGACTCGGGACTCACCCTTTATCAGCTGCACTAATTTGCTGTTGCACCCCTTTATCTTCAGTATTTCCTCATCATTCTGTCTTCTGGTGTTTGGGTGTGTGTGTGTGTGTGTGTGTGTGTGTGTGTGTGTGTGTGTGTGTGTATGTGTTGCAGTATTGTGTGCAGATAGAGGTATACAATATCCACTATGTAATAATGTGCATGCAACCAGCTTACAGCTTGCTATTTTGATTTTCATTGAGAAGTATAAAAGTCAGGTCATTTTGCATGCAGTTGTTTTTTGTTTTTGTTTTTTTAAAGGCCAAAAAATCTGTTTGTTTAACAGTCCAGAATCACAACTGACATGCACATGATGACCAGCGGGTGGCGCTCTCTTCCCTCTTTGTGAGCACAGTGAATGCCCCTGTAAAGCCTGAACACAACACTGTCACCAAACAGCCGTGAACACCGACACACACACACACACACACACACTGTAATAAAACACTTCCTGGCATTAATATTATGGCTGGCTGAGTCTCTCAAGGTTTCTTCACCATTTTGTAGCCTGCCTGACGAGACAGATCAGATCTCTTTGAGGGGTACATCCTGAATGACATTAAGTAAGTCACCCCTATCAGGTTCTAGTACAGTGACAGCACATGTGATAGCACAAAGTTCCTCATTTCTTTATTGTATTTAATGTAGCAATGCATCGTGGTGTGCTGAGTTGTATGGTGGTGAGCCCTGTGTGTGTTCTACAGTCCCTGTGGCCTGGGGTTGAAAGTCCCAGAAGACCGTGGGAAACAGAACAGTCAAAATAACACACAGTTCTAACACTAATATACAGTGTGGTCAACCAGGGTCCAGATCTGCTTGGTGACCACCGAGTGGACAGGCTTCCCTCCCCATAGACCGGCGCTCATCAAGATACGAAGGCTATGGACACTAGGAACATTTCCAGATACGTACGATTTTCCACCGTGAAAAAGGTAGACCGTATCCCCCAGCAGCTTTGAAGCCATGGCCCGTGCCAGTCAGCTACAGGTCATGGCGGTGTTAGGAGGGGGATCCTGAGTGAAGGGTGGGCAGATGCTGTGTGCTGCTGCAAAGACTCTTCCATATGGACGCCTGTCAGGGTTTAAAACCCGCTCTGTATATTCTGATGGACGGCTATCATGGGATTATGGTGTTCGTGTGATCTAGCGTGTGTGTTTGTGTGTGTGTGTGTGTGTGTTTGTGTGACATCATCCACTCTGTCAATTCTCTTGGGTGCAGTTGTTAATCTCGTAACACATGCATACTGCACATACTCACATACCAACATGTAGAGTACACACACACACACACACACACACAAACACACAAAAGGAAAGCCTAATTTCACACCGTTTGAATATTTTTTTATTCCCTGGTTTGTCCATAAAAAACACAAATCTTATGTTAATTTATAATATTCACTGCTTTTAAAACAATTACAAGAAACTTGTGAGCTTTTTCCATTGTGTCATTTGCAACATCTGTGTCCAACATTTAATGTGTCAGGCCATTCCAGTCTCTGTTGTGTGTGTATGTGTTGTGTGTTTGTGTGTGTGTGTGTGGGGGGGGGGGGTACATTTCTGTGTGTGCATGAGTATTCATTTGTGTGTGTGTGTGCGTGTGTGCGTATGTCTGCAGACGGAGACAATGGCTGTCAGGGGAATACATAGATCATTGGTGCCAGGCCTGTTGCTCCTGGTTTTCATTGGTCCTCTCTCAGTGGACACACCTCCGCCGGCCCGCCCCTCACCAGCCAGCCAATGGACACACATCTCAGCCGGCTGCTACGCCATTGACCAGCTGAAGGCTAACCCCAGCTAGCTCTGTTTAAATTGGCAGGCTGTGTTTGCGGTGGTGTGCGTCAGAGTCTGTTTCACAAGTACCTATCTATGCGCATGTGTGTGTCTGTGTGTCGTCTCCGGGCTATCTCTCCTTCCCCCCGAGTGTGTGTCGCCACGCACACACGCGCGTGTCTCTGTGTGGGCGTGCTCAGAGCTCGTCCCGGCTGGAGCGGGCGGCGGGGGGCGGGGAGTCCCCCGTCACGCTGTTCTGGGCCACGGAGGTGATGGCGCCCTGCTGGGAGGTCTTCTTGGCGTGCTGGCGGTCCCAGTCGGTGGCCACCGCCTCGTCGTCCCAGATGGTGGAGGTCTCCGTGTCGCTGACGTAGCCCGGCTCGCCCGTGTAGTGGGTGGGGTAGAGGAGCAGCGGCTCCACCGAGAAGGCCTTCAGGTCCCGCCGCTCAAAGTGAGACATGTACTCAGCACTGAGAGGAGAGGAGAGGAGAGGAGAGGAGAGGAGAGGAGAGGAGAGGAGAGGAGAGGAGAGGGGAGAGAAGAGAGGAGAGGAGGAGAGGGGGAGAGGGAGGACGGGGGAGAGAGGGAGAGGGAGGAGAGGAGAGGAGAGGAGAGAGGAGAGAGAGAGAGAGAGAGAGAGAGAGAGAGAGAGAGAGAGGAGCGAGAGAGAGAGAGAGAGGAGAGGAGAGAGGGAGAGAGAGAGGAGAGGAGAGGAGAGAGAGAGAGAGAGGAGAGGAGAGGAGAGGAGAGGAGAGGAGAGGAGAGGAGAGGAGAGAGGAGAGGAGAGGCAGAGGAGAGGAGAGGAGAGGAGAGGAGAGGAGAGGAGAGGAGAGGAGAGGAGAGGAGAGGGAGAGGAGAGGGAGAGGGGAGGAGAGGAGAGGAGAGGGACGGGGAGGGGAGAGGAGAGGAGAGGGAGAGGAGAGAGAGAGGAGAGGAGAGGAGAGGAGAGGGAGGAGAGGAGAGGAGAGGAGAGGAGAGGAGAGGAGAGGAGGAGAGAGGAGAGGAGAGGAGAGGAGAGGAGAGGGAGAGAGGAGGGGAGAGGAGAGGAGGAGAGGAGAGGGAGAGGACGGGGAGAGGAGAGGAGAGGAGAGAGGGAGGAGGAGAGGAGAGGAGAGAGAGAGAGAGGAGGGAGGAGGAGAGAGAGGGGAGAGGAGAGGAGAGGAGAGGAGAGGAGAGGAGAGGAGAGGAGAGGAGAGGAGAGGAGAGGGAGAGGAGAGGAGAGGAGAGGAGAGGAGAGGAGAGAGGAGAGGAGAGGACGGAGGAGAGGAGAGGAGAGGAGAGACGGGGGAGAGAGGGGAGGAGAGGAGAGGAGAGGAGAGGAGAGGAGAGAGAGGCAGGGGAGAGGAGAGGAGGGAGAGGAGAGGAGAGAGAGGAGAGGAGAGGAGAGGAGAGGAGAGGGAGAGAGAGGAGAGGAGAGGAGAGGAGAGGAGAGGAGAGGAGAGAGGAGAGGGGAGAGGAGAGGAGAGGAGACGGGAGAGAGAGGAGAGGGAGAGGAGAGGAGAGGGAGACGGGGGAGAGAGGAGAGGAGAAGCAGGGGAGGAGAGGCAGGGGAGAGGAGGGGAGAGGAGAGGAGAGGAGAGGAGAGGAGAGGAAGTTAGAGTGAGGTCACACTCTTGAAGATACAAGTAAACAAGCAGCAACACATCATCAAAGGTGCCCGAGGAGGAGGGAGGAGGAGAAAGAGGAGGAGAAAGAGGAGGAGGTGAAAGAGGAGGAGGTGGAGTTAACTGCCACTGTGGCAGTCAGACGCTGGGGTCAGCAGGCCGCCACTCAGCGCTCTGTTCAGGCCCCCTTCTGCACCGGCCACCAAAGAGAACGCTCACACCTTAACTAGTGCTGCCGGGAAGGGTACCACACACACACACGCACACACACACGCACACACACACACGCACGCACGCACGCATGCACGCACACATGCACGCACGCACGCCCACACACACACACACACACGCACGCACGCACACACGCTCACACACACCCACACACACACACACACACACACACACACACACACACACTCACATGCGCACGGATTGACTGGGGATAACACTTTCAGTCTCTACTGACAGACTGCATTTCACAAATGTCTTTCTTCTTGAATCCTCACAGCGCTCTCACGGCACAGCCTTCTTCATGTTCTGAATGCGCTGGAGGAAAGATTCAGGATCGCTCCACTTGAAACCGTTTCTAAGGAGAAAACATCAAAGCCGTGAAGGAGGTGTTCTGAGCCAATCACAGGTCAGGTAGAGTGTAGCAGTGGAGCGTTCCCCCACGGAAAACCTTTCCCACCAACACCTCTGAGTATTCCAACAGGCATCTGTTCAACCACTGCAAACCAACAGGCTGCTGCTGTGTACTTATGTAACTTACGTTTCTCCTGCCCTCGTTCCTATTTCTCTCTCTCTCCCTATTTCCCCGCCAGAAACACACGCATGTACACACACTATTGTATGTAGTTCCATAGTAAGCTATACACCTAACTACACAGTGCTACACACCTGTACGAACAAGCACACACACACACACACACACACACACACACACACACACACACACACCATATTTAGTTAGCAACACACACACACACACACACACACACACACACACACACACACACACACACACACATATCCACTCGGTCTCTCCGCGTCCATCTCTCCCTGCCCCCATTCTCAGTGTTGTATCAATGGGAATCCTGTGCTTCTCTCCAGCAGCAGGAAGAGCCATTCCGGCCTAACATTCCTCCGAACGGTAGAGAGAGGCAGACGGAGAGAGAGAGAGAGAGAGAGAGAGAGAGAGAGAGAGAGAGAGGGGGAGGAGAGGGGGGGGGGGGAGGGAGATAGGGGGAGGAGAGGGGCTGAGATACTTTGGTCAGGGGTTTGAGGGAGATAGGGGGAGGAGAGGCAGAAGAGACGGGGAGGCGGAGAGGCAAGTAACGAGGAGAAAAAAGGGAAAAGGGGGAGCAGAGAGAAGACGGACGAGCGAGGGAACGAGGTGGGAGAATGAGAGGAGGGCCAGGGGAGCAAGGAGAGGCGGAGAGAGGTGGACGGCAGGGTAGAAGGAGCAGGGACAGTGAGAGGGGGAGGGGGGTGTGTGCAGGGAGAGCCCAGGATTCCCCCAGGAGGAAGCAGACAGAAAGGCCGGCATTGTGTGTCCTAGAAGGGACACCGTAGCCATTGAAGCCGGAGAACAATCCCGGCCCTGTGTGTGAGGGGAGAGGGGGAGGAAGGAAGGGTGAAAGGGAGAGAATGTGACGGCGGGGGGAGAAAGAGAGCAGATGGGGTTGTGGGGTCCCATCGCTCCAATGTGGAATACCACGTTTACCACACTATACAGGGAGCTGGCTTACACTCGCAAATGGACATCTACATATACATACGCTCTCTCTATTTCTAGTCTGGTTACAGCAGAGTTCTCTTATTTTCCCTGCGTTTTATGGACCTGCTTGTGTGTGCTGTTTTTAAACAGCATCCGTCTGACTCAGCAAAGTAGCTCACTCGGAGCGTTTGTTACCTATCATTCTGTGTTTGCGCCTCCGTTCCAAACGTAGACGGCCCAGACTATTCCTGACTCGACCACCGGGACATTCATTTGGCGTGCCGTTACGATGTTTGTTTTTGGGAACCGGACACGCCGAAAGTAACTGTGTTTGTCTGTTCGTCTGCATGACTCCACTGACCTTGTCACGGCTAATTTGTCCCTGGACCACCTGAAAATGACCCCCCCCCCACTGTGTTAAATGGCCGAGCGCGGGTTCAGCTGGACGCGTGGCTCCGTCAGGCCCACTCACTTGGGGTGCTTGTCGAACATGACGGGCAGGAACTCGTCCACGGGCAGCATCTTGCTGAAGGCCCGGGCAGCCAGCAGCTTCTTGGCCCCCTGCAGCGAGAGCGCGTAGCCCAGCGTCCAGTAGGAGTAGTCGGCCTCCACCAGATTGTTCACCCCCTCCACGGAGCGCTCCGGCTTCAGGACCTGCATGCGCTTGCGCCCCACG
>JAPMUY010002235.1:70000-75000 GCA_026901105.3 Galaxias olidus
TCATCGTGGCACGACACTTACAGAGAAGAACTAGACA
The DNA here is from genome assembly GCA_026901105.3 of Galaxias olidus. Classification (NCBI taxonomy): domain Eukaryota; kingdom Metazoa; phylum Chordata; class Actinopteri; order Galaxiiformes; family Galaxiidae; genus Galaxias; species Galaxias olidus. Next base: position 70,038 of record JAPMUY010002235.1, read on the forward strand.
CACAAATCTTAATACAAACATGTACATAGAAGAACACCACTGACACACACATCATCATAGCAACACACTTAACATAGACACAATCTTAGTACAAATATGTACATAGAAGAACACCACAGACACACACATCAAAGCACAACACACACATACATCATAGAACCACAGGTACAAAGAAGAACACAAAAGACACACGTCAAAGCACAACACACACATCATAGCGCGACAGGCACGTCGAAGAACACCACATTTCAATATACACAGGATAGGATGCTATAATATCCATTATGCCATACTCCAAGATGAGCACTTCAAAAGACAATATTTTAGAATGGATTGGGTTGAGAGCAGATATGTCATTGGGGTTCTCAAGTGGGCACCCTCCATCCCAGATGTTTCGTTAATTTGAGCCCACGACACCTCCAGAAGGCTTAACGGTGAGCAATGACGTCTCAGTGCCACCCCCCTCTATATCCGCTCTCGGCACGGCCAGATATTAAGAAAGAAAAAAAAAGTTGTTTATTCCGAGAGATATCCCTATACCTATCCCTATTACCTGTTCCTGCAAGCACTTTCTGCCAACTCTGCAGACACACACATGCATCGCTTCTGTTGTTGTATGTGTGGTCTGAAGAAGGGGGTAAGGCTGGGACTGAGGTTAGCACACAGACACCACAGCACACCCCAGACACCTGCACACGCTGCAGGACTGTTTCCTCATTCGAATAGCGCTAAAACCATCTACAAAATAAACATATCAACGTCAACAACTTGATGCATTGCCATGGCAGAAGGTACTGTGAGGGAAATAAAAACACACACACCCACACCCAGTGCCCTGTCTGAGTCAGAGCTGGCGGCCAGCGTGGAAAGCTACACGGATACGGAGCAGAGACCGGAGTGTACAACCTACAGACCACAGAGGATTGACAAACAAGCCTGCTGCTGGAACACTGCATCCTCCAAATGGCGCTGGCAGTGTGTGTGTGTGTGTGTGACACAGTGGAAGCCAATGTAAACCTGCGCACGGCTCTAGCTAGCGTCGGCCTATAGGATACATAACAACAGGCCCAGCGGGCTAACCTGTGCGGAGAGGCTGGCCGCTGGTGGATCAGTTAGCTGCCTTCCTCTGCGCTTGAAAGTGGGCTTAATGGAGGAAAGGTCAACAGAGTGTGAGAGAGGCCTGTGTGCTCACACACACACACATACACACACACACACACACACACACACACACACACACACACACATATGCAAACACACGCGCTGGAGTTTTCCACTGCTTGCAGTAATATTCCTGGCCGTGTACTTTCCAAAACCTTTAAAAGAGGAGAGGCTAGAAACAAACGCTGTCCTCGGATCAGAGTCTCCTATGGATCCTTAATAAAATACCAAATATGAAAACATGTATTTTGGCACATTGTTTATACTTTTTAAGTATGGTATGCGATTCCGAGCACAGCGAGTGATACATACAGACAGACACACACACACTCACATACAGAAACACACACATACCCAGTACACAAACACACGTTTCCAGCACTGATAACAGGGAACACGGTCCTGTGCCCACTCTCCATTATCCACACTCAACACCCAGATAATCATAGAGTTCACAACAGCTTTCCACACACACGCTCCACCACACACACACACACACACACACACACACACACACACACACAAACACACTGCCACTCCTGCTCTAGTATGAGCCCTCACGGCCAGAGCTTAGCGCTCAGAGGCCTTCAGGGTGGGACAGACAACTGGACGAGCCAGGGCTTAATGACAGCCCTCTGCATGGCGTGTGTATGTGCGCGCGTGTGTAAAGAGGACCTATGCAGATGTCAGTGGTGATTTGCGTTTGGCAGCCCTGTCTTTAAGGTGTGGGATTTACTGGGGTGCAATGGAGCGGTGTGTCAGTCTGTGTGTGTGTGTGTGTGTGTGTGTGTGTGTATAGGCGTGTTGAACTAGACGAGGGCGCAGGAAAGCAGGTCTTGATAACCGGTGTCAGCTCTCATCACTGGGTGTCAGACACCTGACTCGCTGGTCATGAATGCGTGTTCCTCTCTGACACGCTCCTTCATCAGCGTGGCCGCGGGCCTCGAGACGCGCCGCTACACGCCTCCACCTTCAAAGCCCACCGCTCCGAGCAGGGATCTGCGTGACTCAGAGGAATGGGAACCCACGGGGAGCAGGACGACATGTTCGGTAGGTTGTGCAAGAGAAGCGGAGGAGATTCCTCTGAGTCACTCAGGACGGGCTGCAGTCAGAGCCGAAGACAGGCGGACATTCCTGCGCTATGCCTTTTTTTAATCCCGTCCCTGTCTGTACCCTCCACGTTTGGGATTGAACCCGTCCCTAACCAGACCAACGAGGAGAATTCCTTCAGCACAAAGCCCGAGCCGAAAGAATGGTGAGGGCTTTGCGTTACACATTCCCCACTAACGTGACAGTGTCCCCCCATCTGGACAGAGCTACCCCAGGGCGCCGAGCCTCTCAGCTGGCTGGCCGGTCCTCGACTGCTCCGCTCCACCGCGCCTATGAGGAGCCCTGTCTCACATTTTCATACAGTTAGTACATTTTTTCAGGTGTGTGTGTGTGTGTGTGTGTGTGTGTGTGTGTGTGTGTGTGTGTGTGTGCGTGTGTGTTAATAGTCTTTCCTACACACAGGGGAGCACAGAGTAAGAGGTCTATTTCCAAAGATCTGGCGGCTATCTTCCATTTTATCCGCGCGCGTCCCATTTCCGGAATAATCCACACAGGCCCCGCAATTTCCTCTCACTGGGGTCAGGACGAGGCAGTGAGGGTCCGATACCACAGTCAGCTCCCTGTCCTCCCCGGCACGTTGCCATGTTCCTCTCCACACACACACACACACACACACACACACACACACACACACACACACACACACACACACACACACACACACACACACACACACAACACACACACACACACACACGCACACACTCATCTAAGATGAAATGATTAAGATAATGATAATCAGGGCTCTAGGGATTTGAGTAAAACACTTCCTCCCTCTCTCTTTTTCTCTGTCTCTGTTCCCTCGCTCCACGCCTCCTATGTGTCTTTTGAAGTTGGCAGGGGCTCTCAGACTGGTTATGGCGCTGCCTGCAGGCCTCCTCCCTCCCTACCTTCCTCCCTCCCTCCCTCTCCCATCAGCATCTGGTCCACACATGGCTCTGCCTTGGACCCTTCGCCTCACCTAGACGCCCAATCCCCCCTACCACCCCTACCGCCCCGCCCCACTACTAACACCACCGCCCCCTACCGCCCCGCCCCCTACCGCCCCGCCCCACTGCTAACACAACCGCCCTCTCTGTCCAGACACCCTGCGTCCCATCTCTCCATCCCTCTTCATTAGGACGTTCCCAGATGGTGGGGCTATCCCTCACCGGAGATGGGGGATTGGGGAGGATGGAGAGGGTCTCCTGGGGCGGAGATCGTACCTCTGGAACAGGAGGTTTAGTCCCGGCTGCTCACGGTAAACACTGCAGCTCAGTCATTGATGGTGAATGGCGTTGATGCAGTCGGTCACTGGGACTGCCAGCTGAACACAGCGAAGGAGGGCCCAAAGGAAACCACCGTCTGGTAAAGTTCACCACTGTTTACCAATGGCTGACCATGTCCCCAGTGAAAAGTTTATCAAACATGACATTTAGAAAAGGATTCTTGCAGTTTCAGGGACTGGTTTGGTTTGAAAACTCACTTTGAATAGGGTACTTGTACGACTGTGCAGGTGCATCTGTTTGTGATCATAGGTTTATGTGAGTGTGCGTGTGTGCGCGTGTGTGCGTGTGTGCGCGTGTGTGCGTGTGTGCGCGTGTGTGCGTCTGTGTGCGTGTGTGTGTGTGTGTGTGTGCGAGCAGTGCGGGATCCCCTCCCGAGGCTGACGTGGCTGCCACCATGGACGTCCAGGGCAGAGGGACAGGATGAGGGACGGGGGTAGTGTGGAGGAGGAGCAGCGTGGAGGAGGGTGCTGGCAGGGCCTACCCACGGACATTGCTCCCTCCCCCGGCACACAGAGTGGAGCGGCCTGGTTGTGCACACTGCACCTCTCCCTGCTGCCGGGTCAGGACTAGAGACGCGTGTCCTCCCCCTGTCCCCCCGCTCACCACCACTCACCTACCACGGCTCAACCATTCATCACAGACCCAGCACACCTCTCCACACCTCACAACAACAGAAACGGCTGGTAGAATGTCCTCCGGGCTCTTTCCCCTCAGACCTATAGCCTCGCATTCCAGCGGCCCACACCAAAGAAGAAGTCCCTCGCGTGCGCGTTCGGGACAAGCCGCACTCCGCGGATCCGTGTTTTGGGTGAGCTGGAGTCCGAGACGAGCAGAAAGCAGGCCAAGCACGACGCAGCGCGCAGCGTGTCATTAGGACACAAGCCACAGTCTGGTAGAGAGAGGATGTAAACATGCTTTGAGGGGCCCCTCAGACACATGTTCCATCGTGTAGGCACGGCGGCGGCGGGCTGACGGCGACACGTCTTTCAACACGCTCCCGCTTCCGACTCACAAGCAACCCCAGCACAGAGAGGACAGGACTGCATAACAAACACATGGTACAAACACCATACCACGTATATTTTTAAATCAAATATGTATGTCACAATCACAACAATAACTGAATAGCCAATGCAGGTGGAATGCAAAAGGAAAGAAATCAAGAAGGTCTCTGACTGACAGCAGCTTGACAACAAGGGACTGCTGGAGCAAAAAGAAGAGAGGGAGAGGAAGGGACGGATCAGATATGAGATTATAGACAGCGGTAATACTATCTGTCTCCACGTGAAAGCAGCACCATCGTATCTCCTACAGACAGATGGACCTACGGTAATGGTTTCCTCTGTGACAGCAGAGGTCTTTCTTCAACTTCGCAACCTTTTTGCTCCCTTTCTCTCTCTCCTCCCTCTGCATGTTTCCGCTCA
>JAPMUY010002235.1:77500-90000 GCA_026901105.3 Galaxias olidus
GGGGAGGCATGATTTAATATCCTCCCCCCTAAATCACCGGGGCACTCAGAAAACGGACGGCTTCACGGGGAACATTGACCGTTTCGTAAAGCGCAGATGAACGCCAATCAGATAAACGACGGGGTTGAGAATATGTGCTAAAACGGCGACACCATAAAATCACGTGGCGACGCCATCACAGCACAGCCCGGTGACGTCAGCTCTGTGAAATAGCCTGGCCTCGCTCCGACACACACACACACACACACACACACACACACACACACACACACACACACACAGACACAGTGTCCCTGCAGTCAAACACCTGGGAGAGCACTGGAACCCGCCTGCAGGCCGGCCCACTGCAGCAGGTGAGCATGACAGGTGGCCCCATGCTGACGGGGGGAGGGGAGCAACACACTCGTTGACTCACAGCCGATACACGAGCCAGTCACACACCGCCCACTCGCTTTGGGTCGAAGCTGGCCCTGGACGGCCTCCAGTGTTCCACGAGCAGACCCTGGCCCAGAGCCAGCCCTGTGTTGTCCCCTCTGATGGGGCAGAGAGAGAGAGGGGGGAAGGGGGTGAGGGGCGGAGGGCAGGGCACAGCCCAAAGCACGGCTGGAATGTGGATAAGCCAAGCTCCTCGCTGGCCCCCGGGCTCGTTTCTGCACACAGACCCGTCGACCACCCTGACTCCGCCCCCTGACTGCTGTTTCTCTCCCCCCACTGTCCACTTCTCCGGCATTCTTTCGCAGCCCAGTGAGAGTCTTTCTCACCTCTCTCTCAGACCTCTCTGTTTGCCTCCAGCACTACTGAGGGTCCCCTGTCTCCATCTAGCCATTCCTACTCTCCCTGTTTATGATGGCCTGACACACACACACACACACACACACACACACACACACACTCAAACTCACAAACACGTAGCAACAATCCCCCAGGGCCCAGTGGGAGGTCAAGGTGAAGCCGTAAGGTGAGTGTTTTCCATCATCCCCGTCCAGTCGACACACACACACACACACACACACACACACACACACACACACACACACACACACACACACACACACACACACACACACACACACACACACGCAGTAGTAGTAAACCATCATGCACATATGTAAACAAACAATATCACATTTATTGACACACCTCTGATGAGTCAATGCAACAACCTAACAAGTGTGTCCTTTCAAAGCCTTGATGACACAGGTAATGAACAGAGGCACGCCGTCTCCTCTGTGTTGCTATGCTAGGAGTAACAAGACATTCGTTGGCCGTTAATACACGCACCATATCCTTGTCATTTCCCACTTACAGTTACGTTATAACTCTACAGAGAGCTGGAGAGCCTGTTGTAAACAGGATTGAAGTGTTCAGGGTTCACAGCTCATTAGAAATGTGGGGCGGCAAGCAGTTGGCGAAACGTTTGACTGAAAACACCAACAGTGAGCACGCATTTTCCTTTCTCTCCTAAACCTTTTTTACGCAAGAAAATAGTGCAGTTAGATACGGACCACTACTTCCCGCTAAAAGCCGTGCCACCAAATAAAAACACAATGGCACACAAACAACTGTTTTAACAGTCATCCTCATTAGAGGCTATGGCATTACCCAGCCCATTAGTAGAGATGACATTTTGTCTGACAATCCTCATAAACACAGCAACGTGTGCATTCAGAGTTTGATTAAGGAGGAGCTGGTAACTGCAGCCACGTTCTATAGGGCTGGTTTCTATACATCTTGCAGTGTGTGTGTGTGTGTGTGTGTGTGAGTGTGTGTGTGTGTGTGTGTGTGTGTGTGTGTGTGTGTGTGTGTGTGTGTGTGTGTGTGTGTGTGTGTGTGTGTGTGTGTTTGTATGTGGACACAATGTTCCACAGATGGTCCCGCCCTCGGGCTAAGGTTGGGAGCTGCAGAGTGCACAGGCGCGAGGCAGGGAAGTGCGGGACCCTCCCTCTCTCTCTCCCTCCCTCCCTCCACTCCTCGGCTGCTACGTTCTAACTCCGTGGCTGGAAGGGCAGCGAGGAGGAATGGAGGGCCCGGGGATGATGGCAGACAGGAAGAGTGAAGAAGCGCAGGGGCTACTCTGAGAAAATACAGGTGGCGTGTGGTGGCGGGGAGGAGGAGGGGGTCTCTTAGGCAGAGCCGACTGCTAGTGCTAATATACATAGCTACCTCTGAGAGACGCCTGTGTACATTGTGCCACAGATGAATGATTTAGAAAGTCAATGAGGTCTCCACCTCACCAGGAGCTTAGTTTAAACAGCACCTCCAGTCCCCCGCCCTCGGCCTGTCACCGGAGCTGCAGACCCACTCCGGTGATTCGGGAGCGGGATTGATGGCTTTCCCTGCCGGGGCCCCCTCTCTTTTGTGAGTTAACCCACTCCCATATGAACATGTTAGCTCAGTCAATTGGCACTTTGCTCTGGGGGGAAGGGGGCTATCCGGTGCTGCTAGTTTGTGTGTTTATGTGTGTGCGCATGTGTGTGTATGTGGTGGGGGTCTTGAATTGGAAACAGAGAGTGGCTACAAACAAGAGCGGTCGTTATTTATCAAAGGAAGGGTGGGAACACGAGATAGAAAGCCTGACGCACTGTGACCAGCAGACACTGGGAGAGAGTGCGGGAAAGACATTGACCTCCAACCTGAAGCAGGTTCAGAAACGGAAAAACCAGCATATTGGACACTGAACAGAGACATGTGAATACATTCTCCACATGTTTGCATCCTGGCTGTCCCGGGGATATATATCCCATCCTTCCCATTTCCCCGTTATCTTCGCTCTCTTTCTATCCCTTAAACTTGACGCATGACTTCCCAAAGCGCATCCGCCCTCTGTTCCACTGTCAATGCAGCTCTGTGTCTCTTTAGCTCTTGGCTGCCCCTTTGATCACACCTAGTTATAGTCACCTCAAAACCCAGTTCGGTCTTACGAGCCTACCTGTCTGTCCTGCTGTTTACAGCAACCCCGTTTCCGCAACTTTGTGCTGAATTGGAGAAAAAGCAATGTTATTAACATGCCATACTTGCCGTTCCCTTTCATCCTTCACCTAGCATGCAATTTGGAGCCCCGCAGACACGCGAGGTGGGTGCGTCGTAAAAGTCATCAAAAAGTCTGGTTCACGCTGATAAGTGGCGTCTCTCTCTTCTTAACGCGGTTGGTTTTAATTGCAATACAACTTTTCTTTTTTTTAGACCACCAAAACATTACGACGATAGCTCGTTTTAGTGCAGTAGCCTTACCCCAAAAGGGGGAGCTTACTAAACAAAGAAATAGTTATGGAAAAGTTATGGCTCCCAATGAAAAGTTGTGTGCCTCTTACCAAATTGCTATGCGCTCCTTTGGATAGTCCAGTTTGTCGATACAACCCAGGTAGTATGGCAGACTGTGCGCCGCGTTTCGAGCCAGGATGGCGATCATGACTTTTGGCTTAAGTATTGAAGACTCGGGTCGGACGGGCTCCTGCACGAGTGTCGTGGGGTCCGAGCAAGCGCTCGGCACCAGGGCAACCATCAGCACACACAACAGCCCGACTCCCACCTCCTCGACCGCCGGCATCATTCCCAGATACCTCCTTATCCCGACCTGGACCTGAGCTCCGCCGCGAGTGAATATGAGAGTGAGTGCTGGAGGGAGGGAGGGAGGGGAGAGAGACGAAGGTAGAATAGGCTGAAGGGGTGTGTTAAAGCAAAAGAGGGCAAAGGGGTTTGCTTCCCCTCCCTCATTTTCCCTGCTTGCGGCAGTTGCATCACTCAATTGGGACAGCTATTCGGGCAAAGAGTTCAGGATAGCGGTGGTAAAAACATAGCGGGTTAGGTAACTTTATACATTATTATTAATAATTATTAATAATAACCACGTCACAGTTGGCAATTTGTCTGTTTTATATAAATGTTCAGAAATATAGGCCTATTTCTGACAACACCATGCAGGGCTCTCCCACGCTTCATTGTCTGCATGGAAACTATACAGTGTATTCCCCAGCCCTTGTCGTCTCGCCTTCACTGCAATTCCTCCAGTTCCTCATTTCCTCTCTTCCTAACCCCTTTCCCTTAGTTTTCCATGTGAGCTGCACCCTGACAGCTTATTGGAGGCTGACGTTCCCTGAGTGCTATGAAGTCATCGCTGAAACGGACGGACAGACAGACAGTCAGACAGACAGACAAACAGACGAAGAAACAGGCACAGACAGACAGACAGACAGACAGACAGACAGACTAAGACACAGGCACAGACAGACAGAGGCCTCCTTCAGTGACAGCCCAGGCTTGCGCCAGACAACCAGACAGCCCCAGGGGGTTGAGGGGCAGTGTGTCTCCACTCGGGATAGTGGATGCTCCTGAGGAGAGGTGCAGTGAAAGGTTTGGGGATCTGAAGGCTCCAGCAGGACAGGCTTCCAGCTCCCTCTAGCGTCTTCCCGAGCCAGACAGTCAAACCCACTCCAAAGGCCAAATCCATCAGCAGCGGAATTCCAAGGACTGCCCATTAATAACTGATTGTCTGGGAGACAGTATATGAACCTTTATGTTTTGCTTACAGAGATATTTCATGTTCTTTAGATGTGCCAGCCATGGCAAGCAGAAAGTCTCTCCAGAAAAGCTGCATGCGTGTTCCATTCTTCTAAATATCTTTCTGGCAGCCTGTCCTTCTCATACCAAAATATGTGCTTTGTAATTGTGGTCACACATTTCACATGCGGCCATTTTCCCTGTATGGCTGAGTCAAAGAGGAGCTTTACGGCTGGACATGAACCGTGCCATTTTTCCACTTGTGTTGTGGATAAATGCAAGTTCCATTTCTGCATGAAGGAAGTCTATTTGAACTCAGCCATCCTTCCCGGGAACTGTCAAGTTTAAGATGCTTGTATAATCGGCTGTTAGACCCCGCATATTCCAAAAATATACTCCACACATAAACACTCTAAATAGCAGGGTACCTATTGTATTGTGTTTCTTTAGAGCTGCAAGTGCAAGGAATGATGATGAAACCAGCCCGTGATTCTAACTTGTTCCTACGACAATGATGGAATCTGAGAAAATCTTTCTGTGGACAATAGTGTATATCAAACAACCATTGACTTTATGTCAGTCACCAGCATCACTGCTGTGCTTATCTCCCTAGCTGAGCAGTGCGCAGCCAAACGGACGTCTAATCAATGAGCTTATCTTATACTCTGCACATGTAAATGTGGGGAGGACCTGCTGCCTGTCAGTTACAGCAATGCCGAGCCCTGAAAGATGGCTGGGAAAATCATAATCCACAGCCAAATGTAACAGGGAGATGGCTGTGGTGTGTAGTGTGTATGTAGAAAACAGAGATGATGGACAGGGTGATTGAATGCAATGAGCCAACCAACCACCAGAGGGAGATCCTGCTTCAGCGGTTCATGAGAGTCATGCAAACAAACTCTCTCTCTCTCTCTCTCTCTCTCACACACACACACACACACACACACACACACACACTCTCTCTCTCACACACACACACACACACACACACACACACACACACACACACACACACACACACACACACACAGGGAGACCACGCAGGGCACTCAGTCACAGCTGGTGTGCTCTAGCCCACTCACCAGGGGGGCAGGGGTTAACCAGGAAGACTGTCTCTGACACATGTAGGCTGTCACTGACAGCCCTGCCCGCCCGCCACACCAGCCTGCTGGTGTCAGATCGGTAGTGGTGTTTCCCACCCACAGACCACACACGCGTCTATCTATAGTGCGGTGTGCTCACCCCCCCCCCCCCCGAGGCGGTGGGGGCTCTGTCTGTCTGTCTGTCACTCTGCAGCAGGCTCTCCAGAGGAGTGCTGGTGGCTCGAGTGGCGCTGCAGTGGGTCCGCCGTGCCAGCCAACCGCCGTCGTCGCGGCCAGTCGGGAACACCGGTCTGTGGATCCCATTCCCCTGTTCCTTCCTTTACGCATGCACTGGGAAAAAGGTTATGGCTTCGGAGCGCTTCCTAATACGAGGGGCATCGCCGCTCTCCACTCTATAACCGTCACGTGCATTCCATGCCAGTGTGCGTCGTGTGTTTCCTCATGAACAGTTGGATGGTCTGATTCTAGACGTAATGAGCTTTACTGGTGTCATACATAATAATAACAATACTAATATTCATTTATTTTCTAGACGCCCAAAGCCCTACACACGCTATAGAGGGTCCTGAATAAGGCTGTGTGTCTGGGAGGAGCTCACAACGCGGTGAATGGGAACTCGGTGTACCTTCCCAACGCAGCCGTGGGGCCTCTCATCTGAAGAGTGTGTGTCAGCCCCTAATCCACTGCTAGAGTATGGATCTGCATAATGTGGCTTTACATACAAATAGGACAGTGGGGGAGTAGGAAGGGGGAGGAGGAGAGAGAGAGAGAGAGAGCGGTGAAGGGGGGCGAGAGAACTCCGAGAGTGAGAGAGAAAAGAGAGGGAACGGAGAAAAAGAGAGAGAGAGAGAGAAAGGAAGGTGGCGGAGGAGGAGAGCTAAAAGGAGCGTCGGCTCGTCATGCAGCAGGCCCAGGGAGCGCCACGGGCGGCTAACTCGGCTCCTCAACGGTCTGCTCTCCAAAACGGCTCCACCACAAGGCAGTGTGGGTGGGGGCTCGGGTCAATCACACACACAGAGAGAGAGAGAGAGAGAGAGAGAGAGAGAGAGAGAGAGAGAGAGAGAGAGAGAGACAGGAGGAGGATATGGATCTGGAGGTGGACGGACAGAGCTATGGATCCAGAGGTAGATGGAGGCGAGGCTGCGGGCGGCTGGGAGCTGCTGGGTTCAGTTAGTGGTAATGGAGCAGTGAAGTCATGCTGCACAGACGCAAGAGGGCTGATGAGCCAACAGGGACTGGCACCCCTCTCCTGCTGTCAATCACGTGGAAGCACCTCCCTCTCTCTCGCCTGGGCATGGCTCCATCATCTAGTCTCTGAGGTGCCAGGCACACACCAGTGAGCTTTTGGGCCAAACACACACACACACACAGTCTACAGTAGATGTCAAGTCTAGATGCATGCATGTAACGTGATACTGCAGACTAGAAGCAGGCAAGCTGTGTTCTCTCGCTCTGTCACAGACTGGCGGTTAAAAGCCCTGTTTGCAGCCAGTGCTGGAACACACTGTACCCTAATGAGCTCCTTTTCCCTCTCAGTTTCTCTCTCTCTCTCACACACACACACTGTGAGGGAAGGGCTTTATTGGTGCTTACCTCATAGTGGAAAGAACATTGTCTTGCCCATATTCCTGTCTGAGGTTAACAGGCAACATCAGTCTCCCCGTTCCCTTGCCGACTCTCTCTCTCTCTCGCTCTCGCTCTCGCTCTCTCTCACACACACACGTTAGTGGGAGATATTGGCTGTCAGATTAGGAACTTTTCCACAGGGACACTTAACGTCTGCTGCTGCTTCTGTGTACTGTCAGTGGCTGCTGATTCGAGCCTTACAGCCCGCATGCGTTGGGTTTTTGAGGGAAGCCGATATCCAGCCTCAGGCATAAAGAAGTCCTAGACAACACTTCCTCACACGAAAGGTCATCTGGCTGTTCATATCTCCCATAGCAATATTTTACATCACGCAATTGTAGCTGCAGGCATCTTTCTTTGGCAACCGTAGTGGGTATACCAAATTAAGGTTGTTTTTCCCGTAAATAAAAAAATTAAATCCTGTAGAAATGAAAATGAATTTAACATGAAACTCACAGGGTTTTTTTTTTTGGGGGGGGGGGTACTCATTGGAAAGATTCACCCATTCAGACACAGACCCTTTAAAGAAGCCATGATCAAACTTTAACTTCCCATTCCACAGAATAAAAGGCAAACATAACACCACGCCAAGCTGTTACAATTATGACATTCTGTAAGGCATTTGTGAATACTTTACGTTACTGTTACTATGTCCCACTTCTGTTAGTACACGTCTGTACTCGCTGTACTCAGAATCTTTATGACATGGCTATAAATAAATGGTTTTAGCAGAGTTCATGGAGTGACACATCGGATGCAGTGCTGACATTCCACCAGCAGGTGTCAGAAATCCATCTTGGACAAACAGCGTGGTGGTGTGTTGTCTGCTGCTCTACCCAGAAAAGTGACTTCAGGTCAGCCTGACCCCGGGAATACCACTGCCTCCTCAACCTATGGATGGTGTCAGCACGGCCCAGACCATCTCCATGACAACATGTCACTGAGGAACACTCAGACAAATAAGCGTGTGTGGTTTTTTCCAATTATTTTTAATAAGAAAAACAAAAAAGTATTGAAAATAAAAGAAGGCGGGATATATCCACTAATGACAACGGAAGCATGATCCGGACGGCGTCTCCATGGCAACCACGCCTCCCTCCCTTTCCAGCTCTGTCCAGTCTGTGGTTCTGTGGGAGTCTTGTGTTCAGAGAGCCAGGGTGGAGGGGGGGGGGCTCAGGAACACCACAGGCCAACGTCGACTAGAGACAGCTGATCGGAACCTCTGCTCCGATTTTCATCCCCCCCCCCTTTTTTTTCGGACGCACTTTTGTAACACTGCTAAAGAAAATGAACTGATATTATGAGATGTGTGTGCAAGGAATAAAGATAGGAAGTGTGTGTGTGTGTGTGTGTCTACCTCTGTAATTGTGTGTGTGTGTGTGTGTGTATCTAGGGGCCAGGTTGAGAGGAGGCACGGGGTCTCTGATCTATAGAAGGGCAGCCTGCAGAGGGTGACGCACTAGCACAGAAGCCCACATCAGAAAAGAAAAGAAAAACAAGGTGCAGACAAAAAACACATTTCAAAACAGGGGAACAACGGGCGCTCTGGAACATAATAAAAAAAACGGTCCTTCAAAAGGCAGGAGTCGCCTTCCTCATCTTTCTCTTATTAAAATATCTGTAGTGTTCTCTTTACCCCCCCCCCACCCCCACTCCCTCCATCCCTCTCTTTGTCCCCTCCTTTGCCCAGCACAAGGTCAGCCTGATGGAACCACAGTTCACGTGCTGTAGGGTTCTGGTAGGGGTCAGAAAAGTGCAACCCCATTGCTACCACACAATCTCCTCCTCCCTCCTCCTCCTCGTGCTCCTCCTCCACCCCGGCCTCCTCCCTCTTTTGGGTGGTCCTTCCAAAGGGGCTCGAGAACACAGCAGTGGCCAACAGCAGCTGACCCGGGCGCAGGCACAGGGCAGAGGGGGGCAGGGGGCTGAGCTTGGCTCCCGGGAGGCTAGCAGGACAGCGGCTCCCCCCCTCCCCCCTGTCCGTCCATCCGTCTGTCGGTCCGTCCCGGCCGGCCGCCGGATGACGAAAGTCTCTGTCCCTCTGTCCGACCGTCTCGGGAGGACAGTGCACTTCCCTCACGTTAAAACACATACACTAGCACGTACAAAGGGCTCTGGGCCTGCCCGTACAGTCGCTCCTCTCGTCTTGCACACAAACACACTCTCTCTCACACACACACACACACACACACACACACACTCACACACACACTGGGAGGCTGACTGGAAGGGTCGCTGGCGGGCCTCCGTGCTATGTCGCGTCCTCTTCTTCCTCCTCTGAACAGTAGTCCCGGCCCTGGGGACAGAGAGAGAGAGAGAGAGAGAGAGAGAGAGAGAGAGAGAGAGAGAGAGAGAGAGAGAGAGAGAGAGAGAGAGAGAGAGAGGATAAGAACACCCAAAGGACTAGGAAACGAACGAGAGAGATTGAGACAGAAAGATCCTATCTGGGCAGGAGAGCGACAGTGGACGGACAGGACGGGGAGAGGGCAACGGGTCCTCCGTGTTCTTTATCTAGACGCAGGCCTGCTCCACTGCCTCCCCTCCCGGACCAGGGCAGCGCTGACGAGCCGCTGGCCCTGCTTCGCCTCTCTGCACGCTCGGCTTGGCGGGACATGGGAAGCCCACCAGCCAGGGGAGTGGGAGCGGAGGAGCGGAGGAGAGGGAAGGCTGTGGCATTGGAACGCCAACCACACGCTAGTCTGCCCAATGACAGGAAGCCGCCATCTCGGGATGGCCTATCAAGCTCTCTCTCTCGCTCTCTCTCTCGCTCTTTCTCTCTCTCTGAACTCGAAAATAAAACCCCAAGGTCAAGATGGAGGGCTGGATGTTCGAACACGCAGACGTTATTCCAGACGCCCCCCGAGTGCCCACCCAGACCAACCCCGCCCCCTCACCTTCTCAATCTTCTCATCCAGCATTTTGAAGAACTCCTGCTGGCTCTCTGACGTGTGAATACTGAGGGTGGGAGAGAAAGAGAGAGAGGGAGGGAGTGAGAACATGGCAGAGAAGAAGTAAGAAATGGGGAGGGGGGGCAGATGAGGGGAGGCAACAAATACACGGAGAGAATTTTCCATTACACCCCCCGCGCAGAGGAAAAGCACTCTTTATCACAGGCACACACCATCACACAAATACAAACACACACACACACACACACACACACACACACACACACACACACACACACACACACACACACACACACACACACACACACACACACACACACACACACACACACACACACACACACACACACACACAAACAAAGAATCCAACCCTGCTACATGGTGTGTTAGCCTGTGAGCAGGGTATGGAGGCTGTGAAGGAATTTGAATAATTATTTTATGGTGCTGTTGTACCAGTTTATAATCCGAAGACGGACCGCTACTGCAGTGGAAATTGTAATCCAAGCCAACCGTCACAACACACAAAAGCAACACACACCCTTCACGTTAACACACACACACACACACACACACACAAGTGGCTAGTACACCACATTAGGGCAATACAAAACACCAATAAACACAAACAGGAGGTTGTTGAATACAGTCCGACATCTTTAGCCATTTATGGAGCTAAAATGGTAGGCGCTCCGCTAAGGTCTCGTCCCGCTGACTGAGTTGTAACAGATGTGACAGGCTCATCGTGCTAATCCCTCACTTAGACTTGTTGCTGTTGGCTCCAGAGGCGTCTTTGTGCGGCTTGCCTCTGTACTGCACGCCACTCTTCTCCTGAGAGACACACACACACACACACACACACACACACACACACACACACACACACACACACACACAGACAGAGAGAGAGACATTCTTAATACCATTGAGGATAAAACCATTAGGCTGTACGGTGTTTAACAAGCTGTTTCTTCTGGCAGTAAGTGCTGCCACTGCCCTGTAGAGGGCACTGTCGCACACCCGCCTCCATCTTAAGATAATGATCATTGGTGGTCGATCTAATCGTCTGTCCAGGTCTATAAAACAAGGCCTGGATCTCAAATAGGGCTTCCCATATGAGACTAACTAGAAAGACACAAAGGCGCTCCATTGGGTTAGGGCTGGTGACTCAGTGGTGACCACACAATGGGGCTGGACTCCATTAGTCCTCCATAGTGCCTATAGTATAAACGACCTTTGCCCCGGGACGTCGACGTATCAACATCATTTCCTCTATTGGGAGAAGACAGATGATACCAGAGCCATAAAGGGAACGTGTGTGAATGATAGTGGGCTTGGTGGAGCCAAACCCGACCTGCTGGGACTCTAGCCCCCCAGGTGCCCGGACGCTCCCCAGAGAGGCTGCCTGTGGCTGGGAAGAGACCTGGCATATACCCGGCACCTCAGAGATGGAGGACTGGGGGGCACAGACCTGCTCTATACACATACACACACACACACACACACACACACACACACACACACACACACACAATGGTTTGACACACCATGGTTCTCTGTTGGTACAGACCACCTCAAACAGCCCCAGTGTATCCTTCCTATCTTCTCTTGTAGGTTTTTACTGGGCTGCTGAGTTGGACGGGTAAAGTTCCACAGCGCGTCCCACGGGAAGAGTACAGATACGTACTGAGAGGGACACAAAGGGTTAACGGAGTCACAGAGCCGCCCACATTCCTCACACACCCACATGTTGTCTCTACCTGCTCAAGGGGCACAAGGAATCTTCCTCTATCTGTGTGTCTGTGTGTGTGTGTGTGTCTGTGTGTGTGTGTGTGTGTGTGTGTGTGTGTTTGCACTGATGTATGTGTAGGGGGATGGGAACTCTATGGACGTTTGGCACAAACAGGAGTGTGTTTGCTCGTGCTAAGGGCCTGTCAGAGAGAGATATGTGATAGCGTGATTGCGCGTGTGTGTGTGTGTGTGTGTGCCTGCGCGTGCATTTGTCCCGCGGCCGTGGGCCCGGGCGGCGCGTTCGGTTCACTCACCAGGTTCTCCTGGTTGCGCGCGTTCACCCGGTCGTCCTCGCCACGCATGTACTTCACCTCCTCCACACCCTTCATCTTGTACTCGTCTGCAGAGAGGAACACACACACACCAGAGTTACAGACATACAGGCAGACAGACAAATTAACAGAACAGTAAAACTGCTGGAAGGAAAATGTCCATAGTGTTTTGTTAGAGAGTGCCAGTAATGTAGTTTTGGCAGTGAGTGCCAGTAATGTTGTTTTGGCAGTGAGTGCCAGTAATGTTAGGTTGGCCCTCGCCGGCTTTCTATTGTGAGCTGCAATTTCAAATCAATCACACAGAT
>JAPMUY010002235.1:97500-126606 GCA_026901105.3 Galaxias olidus
TAGGCTCCCCTCCCCGCGACAGATGCGCAAGTGTGTCAACGGGACCGGCTTAGGCTGGCAGGGCGGCCAGGAGCCTGACACCCGGCGGCCTCCACCATCGGCCACACACACACACACACACACACACACACAGACACGGGGGCGGGTTGATCGGATGAGCGTCAGATTGAAGGGGCTGTAGGGGATCATGCACTAATACCAGTGTTAGGTCGTCCTTGTTTAACACACGCCGGCCAAGGCGATAGCCGGCTTCTAGCGCTCACCGTGCCAGCCTCTTCCAGGGGATGAAACCGATAGCCAGTGGCAGTGGCGAGTAACCCCCCCCCCCCCCTCGCCCCCAGCCTCCAGTTGGCCCAATGAGGTGGGTGGACTCGCTGCCCCTGGGGTGCCGATTGGCTGAGCTGTTGTCCATCAAACGTGGCTTACCAGGGGAGGAAAGTAAGGACTGTGTAACCTCCCCGCTAATCACGCGGCGCTTGCAGAGCCTTCAGACAAAAGGACCTAATCCAAACATGACCTCGCCCGTGCGTTGGGCAACCAGCCTGCACGGAGGTGTGAGACGTGACCTACTCTCTGCGCTGGCTGGGTGGAGCGCACTCTCGCTCTCTCTCTCAGGCGTCCTGTGAAAGAACGCTGTGAGGAGGAGACGTATTGTGTACCGACCTACTCTCGGGCCTGTGTAAACACGCGCAAGGCCACATGTAAATGTTTTTGCGCACGCACACGCGCACACACGCGCACACACGCGCACACACACACACACGCACACACACACGCACACACACACGCACACACACACGCACACACACACACGCACACACACACACACACACACACACACACACACACACGGCAGTGTGCGTCGAGTAAAAGTTGCTCTAGCACACAGGACTGTGCCTGAAGCCGCTGCAGGACAGCCTGAAAAACTGGCTGAGTGAGCCGGGGATAGAGCCAGTATCTCCTGGCAGAGGGAGGGAGGGAGGGAGGGAGGGACGGAGAGGAGAGGGAAGGAGTCCCCGACCCACACCTATACCCAGGCCGGGCCGGGCCGGGCCGGTGTGACTGTTGTGGGGCCCCGTCTTTGGGCTGTGTCTCCCCTCTGACAGGGCCCCGCTCCTCAGCGCCGCTCCTCGGCCAGCGCGCCATAATATTTACTCTACAGCGCCTCGCCTCTCTCCCCCGTGACCCGCTTCAAACACTTCGTCAGCCTGACAGGGCCGGGAACCTGGGCCAGCACACGCACGGGAACACACACACACACACACACACACACACACACACACAGACAAACACAAAGGCCAGTAGACAGTGCAGGACTCCCCTGCGTGCGGTGGGAACACTGGTTGACGTAGATGGACGTCTGCGTGCTCTGGTTGTCTTTTAGAGAGCGAGTGTGTGAGCAGCACCTCTCTCCTCTCCCCCGCGTAGTGAGAGTGAGGGGGGAAGGGAGCACAAACACAGCTCCTCTGTTCGCTTCAGGGGGAGGGGGGGGCGGAGCGAGAGCGCCCACGGGATTGACGGGAGTGACACACGAGCGGTGAGGGAGAGGGCAGCCCGGCTACGTGTCAGGGAAGTGAGAGGATTGGAAAACGTTCCTGCGTGGGCCAAGGCTATTGTTTGGTTTTCTACTCCAGCAGGCCAATAAAACCAGTTGGGCTGAAAACGTCTCAAAGGCTCGCTATAGCCTAATCTATTTCCTGTCTCTGTGGCTTGAGAGTGAGGGAGTGAGATGGGGGTGGGGAGGGAGGGAAGGAGAGAGCGATAGAGAGAGACGGAAAGGGGAAAAAAAAGGCGGCGGAGAGAGTGGGGCAAATGGAAACAGAGCAAAAACCAAGATGGCAGCCGGAGAGCGGTCAGAGAGTTCACGGTACAGAGCCAGTGCTGTCTTAACGAGGGCAGCGTTAGGATACAGCCTCCCACATCAGACCTCAGCGCTGTCATTGGCATCGTGTGAACCATCTCCGGCCTTAGTCACTGACCTGGGACCTGGTAGGACCCCATGGACAGTCATTTAAACAGACAGCCGAAACCTAACCCTCCTTAGTTAGATCCCAACCCATTTGTGCTGCAGTAAAACAAGCAGTATGAACCGACAAACACGACTAACCAGCCATCCAAAATGGGGGCCACAGCACCGAGGAAAACTATATCTTGTGAGCCTGCTGAAGGATAATTGGCAAAGCACTTGTTGCTGTGTGTGCGAGTGCGCGTGTCGTGCCTGAACGTGGCCGTGGCCAGGATTCTAATGAGCGTTTCGCTCGGAGCCAGCGGGAGGTCTTGAATGGAATCACGGAAGCGGACAGAAAGGACGCGCGGTTCAAACGCGCCGCGCTCTACCCTGCCCTCCAACAAGGTGAACGCCATCGCAGCTCAACATGGCGCCACAGCTTCCTGACAATCAGCCGATTCATGCCGAGCGGGGCCTTCAGCGGCCCGTGGTAGAGGCAGGCTACTGGGGGGCTAGCCTCGTAGTCGGCTCCAGAGACACGTCAACAAGGGGCTCTGCCGCCCACTGAAAACCACTGCAAGCTCAGACACACGATGGCCAAGGGACCAGAAACAACAAAAATAGCTTCCGGTAGGCCAGGAGTTCTGAACTAAGTACCCACAGCACTAATGATCAGGGGGCAGACCTGTAGCCACCGGCAGCGTGTTGTTTTCTTAGGCCAATGTCCAGGAAGCAAAGAGATACTATCAGAGAACAGTACAGGTTATCACCGACTGGGAGACAATCAGTCTCCAAAAGAATAATAACAAACAGTAGCAGAAACAAGGTTAGAGTTCCACTACCCCACCCTGTCTAAACTACTGCCCTTCCCTGACCGCATAAAGGCCTATGCTGTTTTCTTGATTCCACACACACACAGAGGAAGTCAGACAACGCACACTGTTGTGGGTTTAGACACACACAGATTCACACAGTGCTGACTCAGAGCGGGACCAGACAGACAGGCAAACATACAGGCAGGCAGTCAGACGGATGTAGATGCAGACAGGCAGGTAGACAGGCAGGCAGACAGGGCACAGAGGGGCTGACAGGGTGAGGATGCATCACACAGCCCGCAGTGCCTCAGCTTAGTGAGTCAGACGCACGGCAACAAGAGGGGGATCGGGTGGTGCTGGCCTTGTGCTTTCTGCACTGCAACACGGACTGGCTCACCAGACACCTTACACCGCCCAGCAGCGCTGCCAGAGAGACCACCCCACACACACACACACACACACACACACAACATCCAGGTGTAACAGTTGGGAACCGCCTAGCACACATAAACAAGATGCGTCCCGTCACCCACGGCAACCCTGCTCTCGGGGCGATGTCACTCACATTGTTCTGCGACCCAATCAGGTCCAATAATCCCATTAGGACGCCGTAATAAAGAAACATCCCCAGCAGCCCCTGAGAGACCAGGGCCAGCAGGGAGGGGCAGATGGAGTAAGAGATGGATGGACAGAGGGAGAGGAGCGGACTAATAATAGATCTGCTTTCCAGAGAGAGTAAGAGAGGGAGGGAGAAGCAGAGAGCGAGAGAGAGAGAGAGAGAGAGAGAGAGAGGATGCGAGAGGTTTACAGACCAAGCTGTGCGTGCGTAGGTTGGGCTGATGTCGCCACTCTAGCCCGCCGGAACTAGGGCCATATGTGAGCGCGAGCAGCAAATCCCACACATCACAGTCCGGGATGGATGCGTGATGGACGGACGGAAGAAGAGAGAGAGAGAGGGAGGGAGAGAAGGAGGCTGGGAGACAGATGGAGGCAGACAGACGATGCTAGATAAATGTAGACTAGAGGAGGAGGGGGTGGAACGAGGGAGAGGGGCTCGATGCACAGTCACCCAGCCCCGGTGGGAGCACGACGCAGAGCTACGGTCGAGATCTGGGTATATCCTCAGCTCTCTGCCGTGCATGGAACAACGCTAGCTGGTTAACCAAAAAGCCTGTCACATCAGAGCAAGGCTCAGTTGGAAGTCATGGCGGTCAGCCCTGTGAGCGATGGCCATGAGGGGGGGGGGGGGGGGGGACGCCACACAAACCCTGTGCATAAGAGGCAGTGCAGTGGCCTGGCTGGAATCTCACAGATATACGTGAGGATGGTACATATTTACCGTTGTTTGCTATACGCATAATGTTTAACACCATACTACTATTTTGGGCTTGTACTGTGAAGATTGGAATCGTCATAACATAGGGCAGCCATCACCAGTAGCTACGAATAGGGTTGTCACCAGGAAATCTGTTGGGCTGCAACTTGTCATGCACGAGTTAAGTGACAGCTCAGCCCAGGTCCGCTGCAGGAGGAGAAGGGACAGAGTTGCAGCTAGCTCACAGCTGTGTCCAGCTGCTTTACACAGAGACAGTGGGAGCATTGTTTCCCCACAGGGCAAT
Organism: Galaxias olidus; assembly: GCA_026901105.3. Lineage (NCBI taxonomy): Eukaryota > Metazoa > Chordata > Actinopteri > Galaxiiformes > Galaxiidae > Galaxias > Galaxias olidus. The sequence goes on from JAPMUY010002235.1 coordinate 101,883, forward strand.
CAGAAAGAGGGTCTACGTGTGTAGACCCTATGCATCGTATGTGTGTGTCTATAACTATGCTAATAGTACATCGGTGCACATCATCTTATACACACGCGCGCACACACATAACCACAAAGAAAGGCGCATGTGTGTTGCATGTCCAGGTATCGTCTATTTGTATTGCTACATGTCCAGGACCTAACGGCCTTGCAGGGGAGAGCTGGGGAGGAGAAAGGGAACAGCGGGGCACACGGCCAACACGGATGTGAAAAAAAAAGTAGTGAGCCATACCCATGTTAAATATCAAAATATATATTATCATGTGTATAATTCTCCTAGACTATTACTGAACAAACCATATGCGACCAGAAAGCGTAAACGAGCTAAACCCCAAGATGAAGAAAAGAAAGCGCCGGGCAATCACAGGCAGACTCAGGAAACAACAACAAAAGACAGAGCTTTTTAAGAAAGAACGAAAACACGCATGTTCTTTCCATGGACGTAGATTTTAGAGCTGAGAACCGAAAGACGCATAAATATAATGTTCTTGTACTTACTTTTATGAACCGGTTCCGTTCGGTCCACTGGATATTGAACGAGCTTCACGCAGACTCTCGGGCGGGAGCTTGCACTATGGAGAGCTGCTGGGAATTTATTCAACCGTACCACTAAACTGAACGTAAACTAAGGCTTGCGTCATTTTACCAGGCTGCCGCTATTTCGCGCAGCAATGCAGCCATCTTGCTGGGAACTAAGCTAAAAAATCGTACATGCTAGTTTTAATTTTTGCTATGTGATTTGATTTCACATAATATAATAATCTAACATAAATAATAAAAACTATTTATGGCACTGTACCCTAATTAGCGATTAAACGGTGTGACTCAAGAAAAAGTTTTTTTTAAAACTAATACCCTCAACAGAATTAAGGAATATTGAGTACTAGTTTTGAAGACTTGCTCAAGACCTATCGCTGCCGTTACTAGTAACCAATTAGTCATATTCTACATTCAAGAGATTATGTTTCTTAAAAAGTGCATTTGATCATCACAAAATAATCTAACACAATAAAAATGCAAACCTTTCGATTAATTAGATCATACCCGCCACATTGATAGATTTATAATTTTTATTAAAGTTGTATCATTTTTTTACAATTAAATCTGAAGTTAATTTATCGATTTCTGTTTGCTTAGTTTTCAAGTCATGTAACTGTTCACGTCAAACATGTCTTCCCTCTGCTGGCCAGGCTGTGGTACTGTCCTCTGTCTGGTCCCCATGACAACAGAGAAGACAAGGGTGGGTCCATGTCCTGAGGTGATCTGATTGCTATGGAGCTAAATTAATTACTTTAATTTTGCATCCGTAAAAAAGAAATATTTGTAACTTTGCAAAATGGATGCGATTAGAAATTAAGTTTGTTTTAGTAAAAAAAAAAAAAGATTTGCAAGTTATTTGTGTTTGCTGCCATGTCTCAAGCAAGTTACAAATCTTCTAATCATGCATACAGATCTGCACATCATGAACATTCTGTGCACACTCATCTTCATTCTACTTTTGCAAATTTTCACAAGGTTTACAAAAGCAGAATGAAGATGCATATGTGCAGAATGTGCACAAAATCGCAGCCCTTTTGCAAACTAAAATAAGTTACAAATAGATTTTATAGATACAAAATTAAAGTCACTAATTTACCTCCATAAATCGAGTCCTGAATAGAACCTGAGCAAAGCACCACGAAAATTAAAACGCTAACAGCTGAACATCTCTATATTTACAGTTACTTCATTATCTGACAGGATACAAGGCCCTATGCTTCATTGCACACAATAAAAGTAAGATGACTGTATTTTCCAGCCACCTGACCCTAATCCATTACCCGCAATAGCTTAATAAGGACTCAATGATTAGGTCCAACAAAATAAAATGGTCAACGTTCCATCTACATACAATTATAATCATCACAGTTAAATAAAACAGGGTATTGACCGTTCAGTCCGGTCAGTAGAGAATTACTAAATCAGCTTTGAAAATAAGTTCCCACATGTTTTCCCCTGACAAAAAATTCATTCAGAGGAAGACCCCATGAACAGGAGACATATTCAGATGGGAGGAGAGGTGAGCCATGGCTACGTCCTTTTGACCAGGAAAGACTGGATCTGGACTGTAGCCTGAATGATGAGCCAACACCCATCAAGATGGGCTGGCTCTTTACACCCTGGGAGCAGAGAGCGGGCTAGGAGCAGCAAGTGCTTTATTTGGACGCCTGAGAGACGCAAAACAGGTGGATTAATAGAGCGAGAGAGAAATAGAGAAAACTACACTCCCTCTTTTCCACTCTCTGGTACCCAACCCCCAGTCTTAACATCTCCCCACTAAAACGAGTGTCCTTTCGAGCCACCCATCAACCCCCGGGACGACTTTGAGCCTGGATGAAAGCAAAGCCCTTAGAGATGGCGCCGGGGCTGGAGACAGTCAAGTGTCGGAGGACTGTCAGAGCTCATCCTTCTCCATCTGCTGGAAGGCCTCCAAGTCCTCCCGCCAATCAGCCAGCAGGGCGTCGACCGAGCGGCCGCTGGAGTCCCCCTCCGCCTCGGGCTCCTCTGCTGGCTCAGAATCTGTGTCCATGCCTGGCTCGGCCTCGGTGGCAACAGCCTCCCCCAGCTCCATGGGGCTCACCAGCGACTGGTCCACCACCACGGCGGGGGCGGGGGCAGGGTCGGGGGCGGGGGCGGGGCTGGTGTGGTGGCTGTCTGCCGAGGAGCAGTCCTCCTCCTCCTCCTCCTCCTGTTGGTCCACGCCTAAGGATAGAGAGATAGAGCGATAGAGAGATACATAGATGGAGATAGAGAGATAAAGGTGAATTGAAGTCCGTCACAAACAGGAAGCAGCAGCCGACAACACAGACTAAAAACCCACACGGTAGGCATGGTGCAGAGTTAGACACCCACAGACAGTCAGTCAAAGTCAGAAATAGAGCTGGGTTTTGTTTAAAAAGAGGGGGCTATCTATTACCAGCGCACTGTTGAGAATGAGTCACATCCACGTTCCGAGGAAAGGGGTCGAAACAAGAGAGTGGTGAGCAGTATATTCCTAGCCTCTACTGAGAAGTCCACCTACTTGCTTTCGAACACACAGTGGGGCACAGACAGTACTATGGCTGTAGGAGAGAGGGAGGGAGGAGAGAGAGAGAGAGAGGAAGGTGTTACTTACTGCTCTCCAGCACGGCACCAGGGAGAGGGTTACCTTTGAATATGGCCGCTGCTCATCCAAAAGAAGGGTGAGGAATGAACGAAAGAGAGAAAGAGAGAGACAGAGAGAAAGACACAGTGAGAGGAGAGGAACAGTGTTACAGTTCACCACAGGGACAAAGACGGGGAAAAAGAAATGGGGGTGGGGGGGATGGGCAATAAGGAAACGGGTTGAACTGGCTATGCAGCTCGCCCCTGCTCGACCAGAACCCCCTGTGCTTTGATGGGAGCCACTGCTAAGACCCTGGAACGCTAGCGCTGGTCACACCAAACCTGACTGCTCAGAGCTCATTGACAACACACGCGACATTCCTCAAAGAGAAACACTGTGTGGCCCGTATCAAGTCACATGCAGCCATGAGACACAGTGGCAAATAAACCGTGTGGGGGTGGAGGGAGTAGGGAGTTTAGGGATGGGGGGGGGGATGGGTGAAATGACTCCCCTACCTCTGTCCCTGGCCTTGTCGCTGAGCAGCACTTCCACCTCCCTGTACTCCTTGAGGGCCTCCAGCAGGATGTTGCCCTCCTTGTGGAACAGGAAGAGGAGGGGCAGGGTGACGTCGTCGGTGTTGCGGCCGTCGCCGGCCATCTGGAACAGGGGGGCCGTGTCGCTGCTGCTGCCCTCGTTATCGTCTGGTCGGGGGGGGGGGGGGGGATACAAGGGAGGAGGAGTTAACCGGTGAATATGTGATCACCTAGCATCATGGTCCAGATCTATTCAGCAGATCCTGGTTCGTGTCAGCGACAGTCCACTCCGCCGCGGCTCACCGATGACGATGCCTCCGATGGCGCCGGCCTTCTGGATGTGCCTGGCCTTCTCGGCGAACATGCACTGGCCCCGCTGCAGCAGGGCGATGCGGCCCTGGACGAATTCGCCGTTGGCCAGCTCCGCGCACCCACTGTAGGGCTCCGCCACGGTCACGAAGCCCCGGACCTGACAGGGCAGAGGGAAACACGTCAGCCAGGGAAACCCAGCAGAGACGCTGCAGGCAAACACTGGGACGGCCACGGAGGGTTAGAAGGCTGGGAAGCCGATGTAGTCAGGGCCTAGGTGACCTATGCGAGGTCAGGCTGCTGAAGACGACAGGGAGTACGCTCACCCCCGTAGCGCTCTTGGAAAGGTCTACGCCAAACTGGGCGGGGCCCGCGGTCAGTACCACCCTGCCGAAGAAGGGGTGGGAGACGATCTGCACGGCGCGGGGCGGGAGCTGCTCCTTCTGCTGCTGGCTGGACAGCTCCATCATCTCCTGCATGAAGCGCATGCCGTCCTCGGCTGCCACCACACTGATCGCCTGCGGAGAGACCGAAGCGGGTCAGCATGGAGCACAGACAACAATAGAGGCTCAAAGCGGACTAAAAAAAGCAATTGACTTCTTGGTGTTTGTTTCCGTACACAAAGTCAGTTCTATTGTGTGTGTGTGTGTGTGTGTGTGTGTGTGTGTGTGTGTGTCGGGTCGTACCTGCGTGGCGTGCTGGACCAGCTGCACGCGGCCGTCCTTCAGGTGGATCAGGCTGACTCCCATGCGCCTCAGCAGCTCCAGGTGCTCGGGGTTGTTGGCCATGAAGTCCTGGGCGCGCAGGGGAGGCCGACCCATCCCGGGCTCCCTGCAGGGCGGAGGACACAGGGGGGGTTAGAAAGACGGTCATCCCCGCCCAGAGGCACCCCCACACACATCATATCGGGTGTTGATGATAGAGGAAGTGGTGAGGGCCAGTCAAACTGGATAGTACGGGTCTCTCTATCTCTCTCTCCTCACCGGATAGCGGCGGGACGGGGACAGCTCTTATCCACGGCGCTGCGGATGGGCTCTCTTAGGTTCCGCGGGAAGGCCGGATCGGGAAACAGGAGGCGCGTGTTGGGGCACGTCCACTCAAAGTTGGAGTCTTCCAGCTCATTCTCCGACTAAAAACCACCCGTGGACGAGAGGCAACGCACGAGGGTACTTATTATCATCTACCCTGTGTCACTCATGAACTCTGATTGGACTATGACACAGTCACACACAACCTACGTCCAATCGGGGCCAGGAAAAAGTCAGCCAGCCCCTAAACACACGTTGAATGAACGGCTAGAGGCTCCCACATGCCTCCACAGGGAGCCTGTGTGCTTACCGTGGCGTTGGCGGGCAGCGTGGGGGCGCGCGGGGTCATGGACAGGGACAGGGGCAGGAGGTGAGCCTCCGTGGTGAACACGTAGTCCTCCACGTCAAAGGGCAAGTCCTCGGAGTCGGCGAACAGCAGGAACAGGTACTTGAACATCTCGGCCAGGAAGAAGGAGTCCATGCTGACAGGAGAAAGGGAGGGAGGTGGGAGGTTTTACACCGGGGCACTGGGCCAATGAGACTCGATGCCAGTAACAATTAACGGCCTGGCACTGGGGGGCTGCTCTGCCACTCAAACTGTCCGTCGCAGTTTATAGCCCAATCATAACTCAGTCCCTCACGCCGCCCCACACACATTATTTGCTCTTGATCTTGATTTGTATCTCCCCCCCCTCCTCTTCCCAGGCTTTATTGCCTCCCTCTAAAACCTAATGAACGAGACAATCCTGGAGCGTAGCATCATTATGAGCCCTAGTAACATATCAGGCTCTCAGGCCATTCCACGTGGCTTTAGATCCAATCAAGCAAGAGTTTGGTTTCAGATTCACACATCCACCATTTCAGAGAGCTAACACCAACTGCACTCTCATAGCATTATGGCTCATTTTAAAAACATGATCAATTGGAAGTCGTTTGACGCAACATTCCACAAGCGTAGCTCTTTTAGTTCAGACATGTTGTGAGATGCACTTCCCCTTAAAACTGACATATCTTGTTTGGTCAATTAAAGGTTACAATCTACTACTACGGAAATAGAAGACAGCAGTGGATGGGAGGGTCAAAGGGAGGATGTCGGCCAATCAGCCCGCTCCGTTCTCACCGGTCCTCGTGGCTGCCGGTGCGGACGTCCTTCATGGCCGCAAAGCCGCAGGGGACGCGGGCAAAGCGGTTGAGGTTGTCCATGACGGTGCGTCCTACCTCCAGGTAGTAGGGGTCTTTGGTGGCCTAGAGGGGGAAACACACGCGAGGTAAGGGATCAAATGAAGCGAAGTCAATCCAGTAGGGATGGAAACAGCAGACCTGGCCGTTTCAGGGGAGAGACGTAGTTTCCTTTACGGTCACTTCCCAACTTACACTGTATCTTAAAAAGATTGTGTCGCTGTGCAAATCTATATTTATGTACAGTGTCATTTCCATTGCTACATTAATCCTGCATCATATTGATTCATCAGGTGGTAATTACCTTGTAGAGGAAATAGGTGCTCTCTGCAAACTCGGGCCTAAGGGGATGCTGGGCCCAGTGAACCCTGAAATCAGTGGTGAACGCCTGGGGAAAAGAGAGAGGAACATCGCGGTAAGTTCCAAGGCTTGGAGCAAAGACAAATGGAAAGTGTTAGGTCGTGGTGGAGACCTTACCTCGGGCAGGAAGTTGTGTTTCTTGGTGACTTGAAACAACATCTCATGGGTCTCGATGGCCGGCCGGATATCTCCCTTTAACACCTGGCACGGGGAAAAGCTGTACTTTAGAGTTTCATTTCAGCCCGAGCCACTTCCTCTTCGCTGGTGAACATTCATATTGATAGGACTAATTTCACGGAACATCATAACAATTAAGCCGGTTCAGAAATGGCCGAGAGGCTGACCTGCAGGCCGGGGAAGAAGGCCAGCAGGGAGTCCATCCAGGTGCGAGCGGGGAGAAGGGGCTTGTGGATGTGGACGTCCAGCAGCAGGGGGGGCTGGCTGATGTACTTCATTATGGAGGCGTAGTGCTGAGGATCCCCCAGAGAGGACAAGTCATTTACACAATGCACGCACAGCAGGCAACTAGATAGGGGTGTTAATGCTGTGTTTTGCTATGGTGGGAAACACTAGCAGAATGAGGAGTCAATTGAACCGTGCGGTTCACTGTGTACATCCTGAAATGTACACCCGGTCTTTAGAGAGGCTGAACCTGTTTACGATCATATCCACAGCTCATTCTGGCCGTGTACAAAAACCAACAAAGAGAGTCTCAGTAACAGCCTGCTAGCCGTGACCCGCGACTATTCGAGATGAAACGAGCGGGTTCCGGTTTGGCGATAGCGTGACAGAGTTTCACTGTGCAGAAGGGGGGCGGGGGCGGTCACTCACGATGTTGAAGCGGCGCAGAAACAGGTCGTCTCCCAGGAGGACGTAGGCCTTCAGCAGGTACTCGTAGTACGAGTCGATCCCGGCTCCCACCCCGCTGTCTGGAGCAGACACAGCGCACACATACAGTAGCCATTAGAGACCGACAACACCATCACAAAGAGCCCATCTTCATCCTGGCCGCGTGCTTATTTAAATCCATGTCTCCTGTTGCTGGATCCTCTACTGTTTCTCCCACATTTCACCCCAGTGGACAGCCCTTCCCCCACAGGGTCAATGCCCTCTCCGGCTCTGGCGCACTAGTTGCCCGTCTCTCACCCCTGCGGACCCACTCTCCAGAGTGGATGTTGATGGTGGTCCCCACCAGGTTGCTGTTCCTCTGCCTCTTCTCCCACAGAAAGTCCAGGGCTCTCCGGGCCTGGGCCTGCATTTATGTGTGTGTGTGTGTGTGTGTGTGTGTGTGTGTAGTTGGCATCATCAATTAAATAATCAATAGACAAACCAACATAACATCATCTCTAACAGTCTCAGTTAACGGACGCGTGCTGCTGCCAGGGAATGAAAGTTCTGCTTACATTGGCACAATGTATCTCCAGAGAGCTAGCCAGATGGCCTGTTTTTTTTAGCCCATTGCAAGACTGACAAAAGACGCCTCACGAGCAGCCTAGTCTTTTGCATGGGATGTCTAGAACATAAATAGCATCTCACCCTCTAGATTAAAAATGCAGAAGTCGATACTGCAGCTGCAGCAAGCGGAGCTGTGAACTCGAGGTGGGAATGCTAACAACGAGATTGAGGACGTCGTGACGCCGACGATGGGTACATAAGTCAGCTCTGTTTTGACAAGCTTCTTTCAAAGACGGAGCATTTGTACCCCAAACACCAGAGGGCTTGACAAGTGCAAAGCCGCCCAACATAAAAACACCTGCTCAGAGACTGTGTTCACAGGTAAACGGCCTGAAGAATCATAGGCACGGCATCGGCGTCTATATTTTACGACATCATAAATTTCATGATATTAGAATGCCTGCAGGGCCTTATGGCCCATCGTTTTAGTATGAATTATTCATTCGATGATGTTACCTCAAACACGGGGTCCCCTGTGAACCGACTGAGGGCAGCAAACTCCAGGATCATGGTGCCTGCACAGGCTGTGCAGGTGTCTGTTTCTGTGCCCGTCCTGGAATCAGGGCCCCTGACACCGTGCTTCAGGTTCACCTGTCAAGTGTGTCACACATCCCCTTCCTCATCACTGTTGCATAAACAGTTAACATAAGCATTGGGCATAAAACATTGTGCATGAAAACTAGCCAACCATTTCAACAGATCCTGCCTGACAACACTGCTATGGCAGCGAGTGGAGCGCTAATGCGCAAAATGGAACGATGCGCTGCTGATCCCAAAGCCCCGCTGGGAGTTTGCCAGCGCGCTACAGGCATCCGATTAGAAAACGTGGCGTGCATCTCTGTAACGTGCACCACCATTGTAATGAGGGAGGTGTGGGTCTTCTTCAGCCCTCAGGAACGAGGTCGTCGTGCAAGTCTCACCCGGGGGAACGGCAGGCCACTGCTGGTGTTGAAGGCAGGCAGGAGCCGGAGCCCCAGGTCTTTGGCCATGTGGAGCAGCTCGTCCCTGTACCACAGCATGTGATGTCCCCCCTCCTTCAGCATCACAGCCATGGAGTGCCCCCCCAGCAGGCCTCTGCACAGACAGGGAGGATCAGTGTTAAAATAGTCGACCAGGGCTAGCCTGGCTGGGTCAGGGCTGACATAGCATGTCAATAGCGTAGAGTGGACAGCAAATTCGGTCTATTAAACACCACGCCTCCATAACAAATTAACACTGCAGGCCGAATTGAGTTTGCACTAGGGAAAGCCCTAACCAAACAATGTCACGCACTGACTACTTGCGTGTGGTATGGCAGGGGAAACTAGGTTAGTGACTGTCAAATGTTGCCTTACCACATGCAGAGACAAACACTGTAACTAATCAAACACAAACCCTCCCTAGGCATTCTAGTACACACGCATTAACCGTGTGTCATCAACCCCCCCCCAAAAAAATTTAAATAAAAAATAAAACACATTTGGCTGTCATAGGGTGTTGCTTCTTACCCCAGCACACGAATATTGGTCTCGAAGACAGACACAACAATGTCATTGTCCAAACGCACGTCTGACAGAACTCTCCTCACTGCAGCCTCAAACTCTGTGGTCTTGTTGAGGACCTGTGGGTGAGCCACAATACAGGGTCAATTGTGTTTGCATACAAAACACGTTGCCCCTCGCCCAAAACAAAAGCATGTAACTACAACACCTTAAGAAAAAAGCAAAGGCTCTTCCTAAGTAAGAAGATGAACATGTACTCACCACTAGAGTATCCAAAGTATCTATGAGAGTGAGAGAAAACCTAAAACACACAAAGACAGATGACAGCTGTTACACAAATCTAACATGGGTGTCCCTTCATGGCAAAAACAAAATTCATTCTCTGAGCGTCTGTGTATGAATGTTAAACAGTTCCTGTATTTTTAGTCGGTAGGCCAGTCAGTCAGTCAGTCGGTATGTCAGTCAGTCTGTCAGCATGTCAGTCAGTCTGTCAGCATGTCAGTCAGTTAGTAAGCGAGGCACTCACTTCCCCAGAGCGTCGTCCACATCTCCTCTGCTGGGCTCTAGCCCACGCACCCTTCCCCTACACGTAAGAGGCATCAGTTCATCTGCTGGGTATGCATGGTCCTACACAGTCCAAACACACAACAGCGTTAGCGTTTACTTACACACCCAGAAACAAGCCAAACACAGTAGATAGTACTAAAAATATTTGTTTCGTAACACAATGGATTATCATAACAGTAGTGGGACAGAAAACAAACTCACAAGCTGGATAAATCCTGACAAATAACAAGAAATATCCTAATACAAGTATGTGGAATAGATCTGTGACATGCTTATGCTCAACACTGTATTCCAAGGCTTAATCCCATAGTAAAAGGCGAAACTGTAGTTCCTTGTTGACAGTGGGAAGCAAGTTCAGTTTGTTTAAAAAGAACAAAATAGAGAGGGCTTCACTGACCTCAAGGGAGATATGGCAGAAGCACTCGACTTTAGATAACACAAGGAATGGCGTATTATCCATATTACAGGGACAACCCCTACCCTTGGGTCTTCATTCTTTATCACTTATCAGATTCACTTGTACAATAGCCATTCGATATCATACATTAAAGAAGAGACGGGAGGGAAGGGAGGGAGCATTCCAAAAATAGACCAACACTGAAAGAACTAAAATGAGTTGAGGCTGAAACTAATTCACATCCAAGAGCAGCACTTTGCCAGAGGGGGAAAAAACACACAAAGACTTGGCCTTAACTTAGACAGGGGTAAGTGAGGTGACTTACCATGTAGTTCTGATAAGCGTGGTCAAACATCTCTACCACTTGGTTTCTGGGGAGGTGTGGACATAGAAACATAGTCAGCGTTGTTGCGTCATCCTCCTATGAGAAGCTTATCTCTTACAAGTGACCCTGTGGCCCATCACCATTTCCACTTACCTTAGCTTGTGTCTTTCCTCCCGAGACATAGCCTGTGCTAGGCTAAGTGACGTGAATATAAATAGCAGAGGCAGGAACAACACTGTCTGCATTGTTGCAGGGCGAAAGCCCGTCAACTTCCACATACCTATAACCTGGCTCTACAACTGGGCATTCCCACTACACTAACCCACAAACACTGATAAGCATGCAAGACAAACAATGGGCAGTCTCAAATTCAGTTCAGTTCAGTCGAAGTCTTAAAGATTTCTAAGAACAGGTAGGAACAATCCAATACATCTCTCAAATGTGGCTGCTAATGAGCTTATTGCTGTCTACTGAGACATTTCTGTGACTCACTCATTCCGAGTAAATATAGTCATCCAGTACAAATCCTAAGTAGTGTGTGTGAGATTGGCCTTGAATTAATACAAATACACATTTTCAATGTACTCTTTTGTTAGCAGAAATGCTTTTTTCGACTTCATAGGGCTGTAAGAGCATACGAAATCACTAATGTAGCCCCACCGAAAAAGTGGGACCTAGCCATGTTGCAAGTCGTCCCTGATTGCGTAGCTAGTTACACCTATCACACACCTGTTTACCGAACTTATCTCTTACGTGGCACCTGGAGCTACAGTAACATTACTCAGCATATGTTACTCTTGGAACACGCTGGAATTCATTAAGCAGAAACACAAGGTCGTTGCATAGAAATGTTTTTTTTTTTTTTTGTGAAACTGTAGATGCACTACAGAGTGACCATAGCAACCACACTTTAGTTTAATTGCAACAAATACACTTTTTATCAATGGGTTCGCTCCATTATATTTTCCAATTTTAGATAACTATTTTGCAAAGACTAATGTTAGATTACGTCAAGACACTTCTCGCCAATAAATACCGATCCTCATCCTTTTGACAGCTCCTTATCGTCACGTCAGTCAGGCAGTCAGTTTTTGGTACGGCTAACTATGCTAACTATCGCTAGTTAGCCTAATTGGAACCACTTGATAATCCCGCGAATAACGAAGCAAATGATCCAGAGTCCAACAAGTGGTGCCCCTTGCGGGATATTTCTTGAATTTTGGGTTTGGGTACAACTGTTGTGTAGTCCAGCTTCTTTACATATGAGCCCAGCCAGTTAGCTAATCTATTAGCCTCCAAAGAAAAGCGGATGATACTGTTTTGTAAACGTCACAATATCCGCATCCGGAAAAGGCTACGCAAACCCCTCCTTCGGCACGCCCTCGTGTATTTGCAAGTACTTCACATTTTAGAAACCCCATATAATTTAATATATTATAACTTATATAAAGATATATCAGCATACATATTTTGCACACATTTGGATGTATGTATTATTACATATTGTGCTAAAATGTTGTGTTTAAAATCACAAAGAATATATATCAAATCATATTGGTGTACCGATTTGGAAGATAGACCCATATAAACAACGCTTTGTTGCCCTTAAACGTAAATCTGCTAATATATTTTACACCCACGCAACTTCCCTTTAAGCTTTGAAAACTCACGTGTGTAGCAGCTCTCACATGACCCACACATGCTATGGCGTCAACAAGAAAGCATCGCGGATGTTCCAGCCTGTCTGAAATGTAGACGTTCCGCCTACTTTTGGTGAGTTTAAAACTACAATATTTATATTATGTGTCTCATCGGCGATTTTATGGATTCCTCTGCTTTTCTTGGAGAGACAGATACGCTCCACAACTGCTAAATGACTCATATAGACAAGTGGTTAGAAAACGCTATGGTTGTATGTTCGAATCTTCGTCAACACTGTTTTTATTTTGGATGCTAAATTTACCTGATGTATAAACCTTAATCTCAATGTTGTAAAAAAAATAACACGTTGTCTAGGTAAATAAACTACTAAATCAGTTAAATGGTGTGTCTGTTTAATGTTTGTGATGTTGGAGATATTAAGTTTATAGTTCAAAATATGCATAAAACGCGCAGTTTGCTGTGACTTCGGCGGCAAAGTCAATATGTCCCTGACTTTAGAGAAGAGGAAGACTAGCGCTCGAGTGGTGTCGTAAAAGCAAGAACAAGTGAGTCATGTGACTGCTGGGGCTAAGATGGGCTTTCAATAGTGTGATTGATGAATGAGTGACTGTATGCAAATAGCAGTCAGTCAAGGTGATCCCTGGCTCTGCGTGTGTTTGAATTCACTCAATGCACGTTGTCACAGAAGCATGTAATAGTGCATGTAGGTTGCACAAGCCTCAAGGATTCCCAAGAACTGTTGAGTAGGAGGCCCCATGAGAAGGCCCACTACAGCAGATATCGTGAGACCGCTTACTCTCGTTTGACGTGTACTTAGGAGTAGACGGCCTGGAACAGCCCTCTCCTGAAGGGACAGACAAAAGCTGCAGCAGACTCTTGCTCTCTCTCTCTCTTTTTCTGAAACCAAGGGATTTGCTACAGGTAACCAGTTGCATTGGCTTATGTTAAATAGCATACTCTCAATAATGACCGATTATTTTCTTGTTTATTGTGTGAACTCTATACTATCCATGAAAAGTCATACAAGGATTTATTTGAATCCCTGTCTGACTTGTGTCTAGTATTGCATGTAAGTGATGTTAGCCGGCTTTGATGTTGGTATTGCCTTTACCAAAACATTTTTCATTTGGTTTGGTTAATTCACCAATGTAGAATAACAACAAAACTTGAAATCATGAATATAGAAAAATACATTGCATTGTCTAATTCTGTAAATTTTGCACAGTCAGCTTATTTTCGTGTTCTCTAGCCAGCCATGGCATCTGATCTTGGTAAAAAGCTGACAGGGCTTGTTGCAGCCACTTTTACACCACTAACTGAACATGGGTAGGTAAATGACCTGTATTTTCCTGAAATTGCGAGTATGTGGTGAGGTACGTTTCCTGTCTATGTAACCCATTTTTCTTTCTTTCTCTCTCTTTCTCTGCCCTTTTTACCCTACCCTCCCTACATAGTGAAATCAACCTGCCACTGATTGGACCCTATGTTGACTACTTGATGCAGAAGCAATATGTTAAAAATATATTTGGTAAGTTTAGGTGTATATGCTCATTCCTAAGACTACTCTAGTTGAAAAACCAGTACATAGTTTGATTTCCCTTGTAACACCACTTAAGAATATTATTTAGCTCATATTTATTGTAATTTCCTGAATGGTTATAGTGTAAACTGTCATAATTTACTTATGGCTAATCTTGACCTGAACGTGAGTAACTTGTGTTTTCTTTTTTACTGATTTGTCCTTAGTAGGGAACACAGTTCCTATATTCGGTGCAATACGTAGTGAAGTCATGGGACTTGCTATATCATGTTACATCCTTAAAACCCCTAACAGCATATTCTCTGACACCTTAAATGCAGCTTAATGGACATTTCACCTTTTGAGGTTGAACTACCTTTGAAGCTATTTTTGTTGATAGTTGTATATGATATATGAAACTTGAGTGAAAATGACTGACTGACAGTAACCAGTGTCTATGGTTCATTCTGGTTGAACCAGTTAACGGCACCACTGGAGAGAGCATGTCCCTGACTTTGGAGGAGAGGAAGACTCTAGCGCTCGAGTGGTGTCGTAAAAGCAAGAACAAGTGAGTCATGTGACTGCTGGGGCTAAAATGGGCTTTTAATAGTGTGATTGATGAATGAGTAACTATATGTAAATAGCAGTCAGTCAATGTGATGCCTGGCTCTGCGTGTGTTTGTCTTCACTCTGCACATCGTCACAGGATGGAGCATGTAATAGTGCATGTAGGTTGCACAAGCCTTAAGGATTCCCAAGAACTGGTGAGTTAGACAGTCATTCATTTCAACTCCCACCCCCATTCTTGTGAATCCGGTTTACTTTTGAACACCTCGGGGTCTATGAACATGTTGCAGCAGGGTCACACCTTTAGGCCGCATAGCACAAAGCTAGACTCTTTTATGTTTGGTTGCCCATAGGCCAAGCATGCAGCGGAGATACAGGCAGATGGTATAGCCGTTGTCTCGCCATCTTTCTTTAAACCCAAAACTGCAGGTATGGTCGCTCCACTGTTTTGATGTGTTTTAAGTCTCAAATCGAGCTCTGCCTAACAAATAGTGACCATGCCTCTGTATTTCCTTCCTCCCCTTCCCCTTAGAGGCATTAAGGATGTACCTGAAGGAAGTGGCTTTAGCTGCCCCAACCTTGCCCTTCTATTACTACCACATTCCAGCCGTCACAGGCATCAACTGTGAGTACCACGCCGATTTGATTGTACTCCTGAGAAAGCTCCTTTTGATTTTGATTTTGGCCTGTCAGCTGTGGAGAACAAAAACTGGGATGGTGTGACCCACTGCCCAATTTTTGGAACACAGTTCAAATTCATGTCCTGCAGGATGACAACAAGAAACTGTTGTGGAACCCCAATTACTTTTTTTGCCTTACCAGTGCGATCAATTGATGTCCTGGAGGGCATTGAGGAGCAGATCCCGTCTTTCCGGGGGGTGAAATTCAGCGGGACAGACTTGATGGATTTTGGCCTGTGCGTCAGCCACAGTCCAGCTGATTGGTCCCTCCTCTATGGTGTGGATGAGGTCAGCACTGTCTCCCTCTGCTCCCATCCACTGTCTGTCATCTCAACCTAAATGTGTTAAAATCCATATTTATACTATCTGTCCTATGACAGTTTGTTCAGCATATAGACAGTATAAAATTATGGCCTGGAAAACACTATTTGAAATCTCTTTCTATTAGTGACAGAAGTTGTCTATAGTATACAATAAGGTCACTTTTATATTTTAACAAATAAATACAAAAAAAGTCTTATTTACGTAATTTGTATTGCTTGAAACCTCTGTTCACATTTGTCATTGAGTAATACAACATTTGATAAAGTATTTATTTTGAGTAAAATGTACTGTTTTTTCCATGCCTCTACAGCAACTGCTTGGGGCTCTTGCTCTGGGGGCCAATGGAGCAGTTGGAAGGTAAGACCTGTTTGTTGTGCCATATCCTCTATCCTCATTACCATCTATTACATATGTCACACTCAGGCATAACATCTTTCTAATCTCTCTCTCTCTCTCTCTCTCTCTCTCTCTCTCTACCCCTGGTGTGATCTGACAGCACATACAACTATATGGGCAGTTTTGTGAATGAGCTCCTGTCGGCCTTTCAGAACGGGGATCTAGTCCATGCGAGGAGCATACAGGTAGATTTGCGTTGTTAATCTGAAATCGACTCTGTCTCAGACCAGCACTGTTTCACCTCCTCGTGTCTCCCTGTGTAGTTCAAGGTGCAAGACTTCCTCAACCATGCCATGAAGCTTGGTGAGTGAAAAAGATTTCAAGTGGGTTTCTGTTGCGTATTCCACTGTGCTTTCTTTGTGCTTTAATATTGCAATGCCTTTCCTCGACTTGCGTTTTGTGTTTCCAGGTTTTGATCTGTCTATGAACAAACTGCTGATGAGCGTGGTTTCAGAACTGGACCTGGGACCACCTCGACTGCCTCTGCTGCCGTACCCCGAGCGTGCTCAGGCTCTCTCCATTGCACAGACACTCCAAAGCATCTTTGGTGAACGTTCCGGGTAAAAAGCACAAGTCACTTTATAAATACACCGTGCTGAATTGAGGTGGAAAGAATCCCTCAAGTATTCCATGCTGCTAATTTGTGCAGTTCCTTCTGTAGCCATACAGTTCTGCTACTACCACTGTCTTAACAATTAGGGAAAGGTATGATGGAAGCGTTATCACATAGGGCATACATGCCTTTCAATTGACAACTATTTGTCATAACCTTGTTAGCCTTAGGTGCAACTACAGTAGAAAGCATTACACTTCACTTGAATAAAACAAGACTGCACAGAGGGTGCCTTAAATGTACTTGAACATGTCAGTATTTTTGAATGAAAAGATCACCAATGAGCTCGTCATCACTCATCATGGAAGACTTTTGGTCTAAAGGGAATTGATTTAATTGGGCACAAAAGCCAGACAAGTCGCTTAGGGATCATTCATGTGTTTACTTATGTGCCTCTAAAATGTGTTCTGATATTTTATAGCCTGAGCCAGCAAGTGTTCTCACTCCCTAACGAAATTATGTTTGTGCACACTAATTTGAAACAGTTTTTTTTGCAGTGTGTGAAAGTTACAGTGTTAATATGTTTCAATATATTAAAGCAGATTGTGAGATTTTTTTACAAAATGTAAGTGTTGAGCCATGGATGAATATGAATAGCACATGGTGTCACCTTTTTTAAATGAATGCCACACACACAAATTGTTGTGAACCTTTTATAAAAATGAAACGTTTCTTATTAAATTTAAATACAATTATGTTGTCTTTATTGCTGTCTCTGCCTGTGTTCTTATGTAGTGACCTGATAATCTACAGGTTGGAATTTAAATAACATTGTTGATAAACCTGATACAACATTGTATATCATCCGATTTTGGTCTTTAAAAAAAACGAGTGTGTGTGTGTGAGAGAGAGAGTGTGAAACAGAGAGTTGGCCAGTTGGCGTTGATACTTTGAAACAGAAATGCTCTGTCCTTGTCAACCTCCCTTGGCTGTGGATTCTGCGGCCAATCTCCTCTTTACTCTCCCTGTTTTATCTTCTCTATACCGCAAATCTCTGTACTGTTGACTTTGGGCTTTACATTCGAAATGCTGAGCCCTTTTAGTAAAACACAAATGTATCTACATACTTTAATGCACTTCAACATTGCAGTCTGTATAAATGGAGTACTTGGACATGTTGGAAGGGACATTTATTGAGTTCTTAAGCTACTGTGCAATCTTGTATGAATATTATAGAAAGAATGAGCCAGAGGGAATGTTAGTGTTTGGGTTAGGGGGAATGAGATGGATGTGTGGTTTTGGTTGAGCTCAGGGTAGAGACCGTTGGCCGTGATAAATTTGGATATAAATGGTGAGAGCAACACACAGTCAGATAGGCTGGGCCTCCCTATTCCCAGCTGCTTTCCAGTCCAGAATCCATTAGCAGCCGTGGGCTGGAGACTGGGCTTCGTGAGCCTCCTGCCTGGCTCCTGCTTGGCTGTGCAGCAAAGCCACCCTCCGGGTCATGGGCGGTGTTGTGGAGGACACGCCCAATCCTTGAAGTCTACAGCCTTGATTCTCTTCCTCTTCACCCTATTTGTTTACGTCCTTGGAGATTTTTTTGTTAGGACTTGGCTTCAAGTATGACTTTGACCTATTTTTATAACATTCAGCATATAAAAAACGGGATGGAATGCATGCAACATGGATAAGCATTGCGAGACAATGATTGATCTCTGTGTGTGTTTCCCCCAGGGCCTCTGGCCTCAGGCTGTGTCCCCTGCTCTGAGGTGCAGTGTCCCCATTGGTTGCTATGGTGATGGCATCTTGGAGGCGCTCCCCAGATAGCGACTCAATCACTATTTGGCCTTTTTCTTCATTTTTTTGTTTTTATCAATTGTTT
The DNA here is from genome assembly GCA_026901105.3 of Galaxias olidus. Taxonomy (NCBI): domain Eukaryota; kingdom Metazoa; phylum Chordata; class Actinopteri; order Galaxiiformes; family Galaxiidae; genus Galaxias; species Galaxias olidus. The sequence goes on from JAPMUY010002235.1 coordinate 120,265, forward strand.
TTATTTACTGTAGTGTGTTCGTAACTCTCCATAAATCCATTCCGTTTCATTTTCCATTCCATTCCATTCCCCGGCCCAAGCAAGTCTGCAATGGGGTCTATGTGATGGAGCCCTGTGGATGCTGCCGCCAGTGTGCCAAAGCAAAGGGACCAGACACGAGGGGGCCCTCGCTGGGGGAAGGGTTACTGTGACAGGGACCTCACCTGCACCCTCCTCCAGGGTCACCGCCCTGCTACGCCGCCACAAACTAATCTGCAAAGGGAAGAGGACTGGAAGACTTTAAACAGACACCCTGGCTGATTGACTTGGTCACAAACAGTCTATTATTGGATTAGTGGGGTTACATAAGATAACAGTGATGGATTGTGAAACGGAGTTGGGAGACAGTGACACAGTCCTAATTGGGGTTCTGTTTTTCATCAAGGTTGTGATAACATAGGATTTTTCAGAAAATTGCTTGATAACCTTTATAAATGGATATGATTGCAGCTTTATCCTCGCAATTTGTATTTGAATAGTACATCTGATTTTGTCCTAGATGAAAAAGAAAGTTCAGTCAGATTTAAATGAGCTGTCTGAACCTTGGCATTCTATGCTCCAGCTAGTCCATCATTAACCTCCTGCTGTGTGTGTGTGTGTGTGTGTGTGTGTGTGTGTTTGCGTGTGTGTTACCCACTATTCTGCAGTGTTGCCAGGGCAGCAGACAGACCACCTGGCTGACCCCCTGTGTCCATGGGTGTGGGGCTGCAATGTGAGGGTGGGTGCCGGTGACGACTACCCTCTGCAGACCTTCTCCTACCACAGTCTGACGGAGTGCCTGAGAGCCATGAGAGGTATACAGTCAGTGCTGCATAGTGCACAGAGAAATAGTACTCAATAAATTCAACAAACACAAGCCTGTATCTGTTAGCACACCCGACATGTGTGCAGTGAGCTCTCTATTTACAGCCGATGAGCTGATGAGAGAGAGACAAAGAAGAACGTAAGTGTGTAGAAAAGGGGCCGTGAGCTAAAGGGCGATCGCTGTGTGTCTCTACAAAGGAGCTGCTTTTTCAAAATACTTCCTCTGAGGACAAGTGTGAATAAGTTCGGGGTATATTTAATGAAACAATGACACACTGAATTATGCATTATTATAGCTTGATTAAAAATACATGCAAGGTCAACTCTGTCTCGCAAAAATGTATAATTACACGCTTTAATTTCTATCAATCTGGCTGTGCATACAGCAAAATCTGGTAGTAAAGTAATTTGCCCTGAGATCAATGCATTTCCTCCTGTATGTCCAATCGATTCTGAAAAAGCCATTTAGTCATCCTGGTCAATGCTGCCCCCTCCTGCCTGCTATGTGCACATGCAACTTTAAGAAATGCATAATGCAACTCTCAATTTGCCCTCCTAGCCATCACATCTCAGTTACAGAGAAGGTTATTAGAACTCCAGGGAACTCCTGTAATGTGTACAGTGTATTAAGGGTAAAGATGGGAGATAACACTATTATTCCGTGTTAAGATCAGGATTCAATGCACCAAATGTCTGTTGTGACTACACTTGGTGTAGGTGACTTCACCCATAATATATATAATAGAACTTCATCTTCAAACACAATATATTTTCAGTTAGAAATTATGTCACCTTTGTCATTCATTCCCTGCATAGAGAGTTTAATATTAAGATATTTGGTCATGTTACTTCAAGATTTGTCAGGGGGTTTTGTGGTGAAAATAATACCATATTATTAGTGCATAATACCACTGCACCATTAATACCATGTAAGTAACCTGTGTATAGTAGCATATAATCAAATAATCTTTCTTAAATAAAATGTCAACAAAGCGTATTTGTGTGTGTGTCATAACTCGAATTACTATAAACTGTAATTTATTAGCGGAACCAGTATTGTAAATTTGTTTTGAGGTGGAGGAACTATTTGAAGGAGGCACACAAAGCTCTAGCGTTTCCGGCCAGCTCAGCGCATCAGCAGGCATTTTTGTTATTAACCTACAGCCTGTCAAATCTATTGGCGACTCGGCGTTGCTGTAATTCATTGTAGATAGTACCAATATCAGGCAGAAATGGTGTTGCTTACAATGATTGCCCGCCTTGCGGATGGACTGCCGTTGGCCGCTTCGATGCAAGAAGACGAACAGGTTTAAAAAATGAATAATTTTATATTTTGATATACTAACTTACTGCGAGCTCGTTTGTATAGACACGTCTTGACAAATAACCAAGGCAGAACGTGGTCCAACGGCCTGAACATTGTCACCACATGATGTGAAAGTGAATGGTTTTTTTAAAATAACAGTGGGTAACATATACCCTGGTCGGCTATCACTCCCTAGCCACTTCGTTGGCCTAATTGCAGTAGTGCCAGCTTTCTGTCAAAGAGGCAACAGCATAGCCATAATTATTCCAGCTATGTAGAGAAAGGTGCACAGGGTGATGGATAAATTGGACAAATTATGTAAAACAAACTTTGAATAAAGGAACCCCGTTTCACAGTTGTTATGGCATATATTTACGACTAATATATGTTGCTATGTAAGACTATCTTGTCTTTTCTGACATGTTTTCCCTGCTCTTTTATCTGCTCTCACAAAGGGAAGCGAAAAGGTTTGTGTCTGCAATAGCTGTTCTTTGCTTGAGCATTGACGCAGTGTCTCTGTGGTGTCAAATTGTGCTGCCATCGCCACCTTACCTCTTATCCATTAAACAAATACTGTCTATATATATACTGTTCTATCCAGTATATGTATGGCGGTGTAACGTGCCTTTGGTTCTGTGTTTAGTTGGGTCGGGACCTCCAGCAGTACCAGAGCCAAGCTAAACAGCTGTTCCGGAAACTAAATGAGCAGAGCCCCTCACGCTGCACATTAGAAGCTGGATCCATGGCTTTCCAGTGAGTGGGAAAAAGATTATAACCTATACACAACCCACACACAATAATAGCTAAACTTGGACTTGTTAATAACACTGCATAATCTAATTTAGGGTTAAACAGTAGGTCATTCGAATTAATTCACACTAGCCATATAGGACTATTGAGCATACTCTTCTCGTGATGATCTTCACATCCACTGTATCTTTTTTTTCTCCAGCTATGATATAGAGAAAGGTGTATGCTACCTGGTGCTGTGCGAAGCAGGCTTCCCGAAGAAGCTGGCCTTTGCTTACCTGGAAGACCTGCAGGCAGAGTTCCACGAACAGCATGGGAAGAAGGTTCCCACAGTTTCAGGCCGTACTCCTTCATTTGAGTTTGGTGAGAGAGATTCTGTCAACAGACCAATATTCAAAATCAATATTTGATTACCATTGAGCCTGTAGTGTATTACTCTCACAAAAGTGTTCAAAGTGTTCACATTGTTTTTAAAATGCACAGTTGCTGTGTTCTAATGGTCTGTTTTGTATGTGATGCCCCAGACACCTACATCCAGAAGACTAAGAAGTCGTACATCGACAGCCGAGCCAGGAGGAACCTGGGCAGCATCAACACAGAGCTGCAGGATGTTCAGAGGATCATGGTGGCCAACATAGAGGAGGTGTTGCAGCGGGGAGAGGCGTTGTCTGGTAATTTGCTCTCTCTGTCTTGAGTTAGGCCCAATCCCAATACACCCCTTGCCCCTACCACTAGTGTAGGAATGTTGCTGGCAACATGCGTGAAAAATAGGGAAATGGGGAAATGATTTCCCATTTTTAATGCATAATCATTCTAAAAAGGGGAAATGGTTTGTCAGAGTGGTATTAAGAACAGAACCACATAAAGAAATAATTTGGAAAAGAAACAAGCAAGACGATAGAAATGCAACCTATTGACTTGAGCAGGTGCACACAGAGCCAGTTCATGAAACTGAAACTCCTTGTGTGTGCATTACAGAACAGGGAGTGAAAGTAGAGGAAGTGCATCCTGCCGTTCTCACTTTTTACTTCACGAGTGTTTATGCCTTTTACATGGTCCACTTATGTGTGTGCGTTGCCTCTGTTCCTCACTGTGTCGTTCTCTTTGTATTTCTCTCTTTCCCCAATTCCCCCTTTCATTTGGACTCACTTCAGCGTTAGATTCCAAGGCAAGCAACTTGTCCAGCTTGTCTAAGAAGTACAGGAGTGACGCCAAGTACCTGAACACTCGCTCCACCTACGCTAAGCTGGCCGCCGGCGGGGTCTTCTTCATCATGCTCATCGTCTACGTGCGTTTCTGGTGGCTCTGAGAAAATGGACGAGGAAGAAGGAATCTGAAGGAGGGAAGACTGAAGAGAAGAATGAGCTGTTATAAATAAGGATGCGTGCGGCTGGGAGATCCCTCCTTTTAACAAAAGACTGTTGAGTTTAAACATACACTACCCGCTCTGTTCCCAACTGTCCATTCAACTGTCATGTAATAATGATGATGCAGATGTTCTAATATTACGTTTTATTGTTATTAATTGCGCAGTAGTACTTTAATGGGTTGGAGTTGAGGGGTGTGTGTGTTTGTGCGTGTGCGTGTGGGTGCGTTCGTGTGTGTGTGTATGAGAGAGTACATGCATCCCTGCCTGAGTGAGTGTGCGTGCATGCCAGTGTGTGCCTACAAGAAAGTGTGTATGTGTGTAGAATTCCAAGTGCAAATGTTTTGTTGAGCGAAGAAGTGCATTTTCTGTTTTGTGTTTTACCAAAACGTGTATGGTAACCATTGTAATCATGTATACTTTATGGCGATACAAGTCAAAACAATGTCTTATTTACCCTGAAGACATCAGTGGAGCTTCACATTAATTTAACACAATTATTTGCTAATCATCTTGTTGTGATGGATATTGCTATTGTTAGCTGTATAGGAAGGTGCTTCAATTGAACATGATATAAGGCCTATGTGAGACAGTTTTAGAAATTAGATTAAAGGGAAAAAATGTCCTCCCATTATGCTTGAGTGGATGGGCCATTCACAGGTTAATGTCAGATGGGTTTAATCTATTTCTATTTGTTCTTTAGAGATAAGAATGCATTTTATTGACATTGTAACTAGCATATGCTAATGACTGGATTTGGGACTTTCAATATATCAAATTCCTCTACTATGAATAAAGATATATTTGCACAAATAATTATAATTTCGGTTTCACAATGTAAAACTCCACCACATAATGTAGTTTGATACAGTTGAAATATGATCTAGTCTAGTGCTGAATAGTACAGTGACTTGGAAACAGCGACAAGGTTGTTTTTGATCTTACCCTTGGACTTTGGACACAACTAATGTTGGTCTACACCACCATTTTGGCCCACTTCAAATCCAATTGGCAATATAATATTTTACCTATGAAAACCATCTAAATGCATCTGCATGCTCAATGTACTATGTGAAGTGGATGTGGTGGTGCTTAAACCTCGTTGCTTTGAGGTTTACATGTGAAAATTGAGATTAAAATCATAAAGGGCCTATCTAATGAAGCTCTGTTGGGGCTATTCCACCTAGAGCTGTGATACCAGACTTAAACAGCAGTGGGAGCTCTCTGCTTGTTGTGAGCTTGAACCTTGAAACATTGAACCCTGCAACCTGAATCTGTGCAAAAAAGGAAAAGATGCACAGATGTGCCCTCACCAAATGCACAATTACTGTAGGTTCACACTGGGAGCTGCAGGTCTTTTTCTGCTTCAGCTGAGTGAGTTGAAACGGGAAGTGGCAGAACAGAAATAAGAAGCAGCAGAGGATAGCGTGCACAGTCGACCACAGGGCACAAGGTTACCTTTTTCACCTCTGTTCAACTTGGCCTCTTTTTTTGTCCTAGATGTCGTTTAGATGACTGTTTTGGACCCTTTGCTGCTAGGAATGCATAGAATGCTTTTTGAGACGTCCTTGTGCGAGGTAGCATTATGCACTTAGTGAAGAAGGTATCAACTTATACCCTGTAAAGGAGTCAACGTACACTGTAAATTGGCAAGCACCAATACAAGCACCTTTGTTTTTGCATTTTACCTTTATACTGGTTGGCTTGTGCCTGATGAGACAGGTTCTCTGTGACTGGAGTGGCTTTTGAATTTTCTGTGTAATGTACTGTTGGTTAGCAATCAGGTCGCTTATTCACATTTTCAATTTGTCTACGAAGAATATTAAAGTAATTCTGTTGAAGAGCAGAAGGATTGTTTTTATTATTTCCCATTTTTAACGCATAATTATTCTATACAGAATTTACTATAGACAATATTCACATCCTTAGGTCAAGAAAAAGAGGCAAAGCTTGAAGTTACAGATTCATAATAGGGAAGTTCAGCTGTCATACCGAAAGAAAGACAAAGTGCAAAGTACTGCCAAGTATAGCTCCTTCTTCTTTCCTACCTCCTCTCTATGTTACCATGGCAGCAGGG
>JAPMUY010002235.1:126706-181706 GCA_026901105.3 Galaxias olidus
GTCAGGCGTCATACAAGCTGCTTATTGAAACAATTAGGGTCACCACATGCATCATAAGACTTGTTAACCTCTGCGTGTGTGTGTGTGCGTGTGCGTGTGCGTGTGAAAGTGTAAGCCAGGTTACCAGGGGGTGAACTGTCAGTATGGCGTCGGCGAGTGTCACTCCAACCCCTGTCGCCATGGCGGCACCTGTATCAACCTAGTCAACCGCTTCTCCTGCGCCTGCCCCCCTGGAACACACGGTATTTGGACTGCTTCTCTCTCTCTCTCTCTCCTATCCTTTCTCTCTGTATCACTGTACCCTGTGTTGATTCCTCTGTGCTCTCGCTCCAGGCGTGCAGTGCGAGGTGAACGTGGACGACTGTGCCCCAAGCCGGGCCCCTGGAGCCCCCCTGTCTGAACGGGGGCCCAGGGTGCGTGGACGGCGTGGGCCGCTACACTTGCTCCTGTCCCGCTGGCTTTGCCGGGGAGCACTGCGAGGGCGACGTAAACGAGTGTCTGTCGGGGCCCTGCCACTCCGCCGGCAGCCTGGACTGTGTCCAGATGGCCAACGACTACCAGTGCCGCTGTCGCCTTGGATACACTGGTGAGCGACGCGCGCCCTTCACACGTTCTCATTGTTAAGCGTGGTGAAACAAAACATGGCGGGACAGCAGTTTTGACATTTTGATTGACAAAGGTTTCAAAACCTGTTCCTGTGTTCCGCTTCTTCTCAGGACGCCATGTGTGAGTCCATGGTGGATCTGTGCCTGTCCAAACCCTGCCACAACGGGGGCACCTGCTCCATGAACATGAGCTCCGTGCACGGCTACACGTGCACGTGTCTCCCTGTAAGTGACCGTTAGTGTTGCAGTGGAGCTCCTTGCCTCCCGCTTGACTCTCTGCTTTTCTTCCGCAGTTCCTAAAGTCACTGCCCTTTCCAAGTGCTAGTATAGATGTGCAACAGATAACCCTCCAACCTCTGCCCTCGCTTTTGTGTTTGTGCGTCTCTTTGACGTTCATTTCACCCTAACCGCCTGAGTGCTAACCACTAACCCTTCTCTCACTCTCCCACTGGCTTCAGAGGGTAAGACGCCACAGCTCAGGTATGGCTAACAGCAGCAGACGCTTGGTTTAGTCCACCATCATCACGTGTGTCCTGTGTCCGTCGCGCTGTGAGCCCTCTCCCCTGTGACTGACTGTGTAACACCCACTCCCTCTGACACCACAGGGCCACACAGGCTTCAACTGCGGGGAGATCGACGGCTACAGCTGTGCCCAGCTGCGCTGCCAGAACGGCGGCCACTGCCAGGAGTCCCCCAGCGGGCACCTCTACTGCCGCTGCCAGCAGGGCTTCAGCGGGGCCGCACTGCGGGACGGTCCAGATCTGCCAGAACCGGCCCTGCCTCACGGGGGACCTGCCTGAAGGACATCCACAGCCCCAGCCAGTACGCCTGCCGCTGCCCTTCGCCCTTCTCGGGCCGGCACTGCGAGCGGGACGAGGCCGTCCCACGTGGGCCGCACGCCGGCCTGCCGCTACGTGGAGTGCGAGCAGCGGTCGGGGGACAAGGTGTGCGACCCCCAGTGCAACACCCACGAGTGCGAGTGGGACGGCGGGGACTGCTCCCTGCACTGGCACCGGCCCTGGGTCAACTGCACCTCCCGGCTGAACTGCTGGGAGCTCTTTGGCAACGGACACTGCGACAAGGAGTGCGACAACTCGGGCTGCCTCTACGACAGCTTTGAGTGCCAGGAGACCCCACCCTCTTCCTGCAAGTACGTACCCCTGCTGACGGCTCGCTGTCTTACCATGAGCTTACCCAAACCCTTCTAAGGTGTCCTCGTATGCATGTGATACAGACTCGTGTGTCTTGATTGCTTTAATTTAATGTGTCGTACGTGTGTCCAGCAACAACCACACCTCTAAAGTGCTCTGTAAACCATCTCGACTAGTCCCCTGTGACTCTTTGACCCATGCCTAACCCTCCCTCCCTCCTCTCTCTCTGCTCGCTCCGTTCTCCCAAGATACAACAAGTACTGCGCCGACCACTACGGCAACAAATTCTGCGACCAGAGCTGCAACACGGACGGCTGCGGTTGGGACGGCCTGGACTGCTCCGTGGACACGCCGGCCAAGGTGGCCGACGGCACCCTGGTGATCGTGGTGCTGCTGCAGCCTGTGGAGCTGTTGGGGGACATACGGGGCTTCCTGCGCTCCCTGGGCACCCTGCTGCACACCAACCTGCACGTCAAGCTGGACGAGAACAAGCAGCTCATGGTGTTCCCTTACTACGGCCTGGACAAGGGCGAGGGTACCGCCGGGGGCCAGGGCCAGGGGGGGCCCATGAAGCGCCGGGGGAAACGGGAGCTGGACAAGGAGGTTATCGGGTGAGCCGTCTCCGCTCGCGCTTTCCGCCTCTCGTGCTCTCACTGGCGTCTTTTTTAAATCTATTGTTGGACCTTACCTTACTGACTGAAGTGTGTGTGTGTGTGTGTGTGTGTGTGTGTGTGTGTGTGTGTGTGTGTGTGTGTGTGTGTGTGTGTGTGTGTGTGTGTGTGTTGTTGTGTGTGTGTGTGTGTTGTTGTGACGGACAGGTCCAAGGTGTTCCTGGAGATTGACAACCGTGAGTGTGCCCAGAGCTCTGTGGACTGTTTCGACGACACCGACCTGGCTGCCTCCTACATCGCTGCCCTCTACATCAAGTCAGAGCTGCCCTACCCCATCGTCTCCGTGGACAGTAAGCCACATTCAACTGTTCAGTGGTAGCATAGCAGTTGACCTAGTGCTTGGGGTTGGCTGTATTCTGAGCTATTCCATCTCCCCCCCCCCCCCCGCTCACAAACAGGCGACCACACACCACGACAAAGCCCTCCCTACCTGATGTACCTGGTCGCTGTGGCAGCAGTCATCATCCTGCTCATCCTGGTGCTGGGGATGCTGGCGGCCAAGAGGAAGCGGAAGCACGGCATCCTGTGGCTCCCCGACGGCTTCCTGGCCAAGAAGGACGACAAGAGGAGGGAGCCGGTGGGCCAGGACGACTTTGGCATGAAGTAAGGAGAGGACAGTGGATGGTGGAGGACAGTGGATTCCTGTATTATAGCAACAGTAACACTCAGGAGGTTCCAACCTCTTTGTTTTCCCAGGAACTTTAAATCTCAGGATGGAGGCATGATTGACGGAGGCCAGAGCCAGAGATGGCTGGATGAGGAGATGCCACCGAAGAAGGCCAGGGTGAGAATGACAAGAAACGGCCGAATCAATTAGTCGCCTCTTCAAAATTAACGCTTAGCATTAGAAAAAGGCGTACCGACATTATCCTCGCAAGTAAATCCATGGCTCGGGTTTGTGCTTCCAGACAGAGGACAAGCCCCTGTTGCCCCCCATGGCTGTGGACGGCGGGGTGGACCGGAGGGAGTGGACCCTGCAGCACCACAAGGCCGCCGACATCACCCTCACGCCGCCACAGGCTGACCTGGAGGTGGACTGTCTGGACGTCAACGTCAAAGGACCAGGTGGGGAAACGGTGCCATCTGTGCTTGGTCGTGATGCGCGGCGTTAAAAGTTCCTATAGAAAAGTATTTGATTGACAGGTAGTTTTATACAGGTAGTTAAACCAAAGGGCAGCTAGCGGATTGCCTCTGTATTCCATCCAAGCAAAATCTGATTTGACTGGTCGAATGTAATCCTCTCCCCGTCCCCCCCAGATGGCTTCACCCCCCTGATGCTGGCCTCCCTGCGGACCGGAGGAGGCCCTGACTGCGGCCTGCACACCGAGGAGGAGGAGGAGAGCGGCGGTGACGAGCCCTGCCCCAACATCATCTCGGACCTGATCGCCCAGGGCGCCACGCTCATCGCCCAGACCGACCGCACTGGAGAAACAGCGCTGCACCTGGCCGCCCGCTACGCCCGCGCCGACGCCGCCAAGAGGCTGCTGGACGCCGGGGCGGACGCCAACGCTCACGACAACATGGGCCGCACCCCGCTGCACGCCGCTGTCTCCGCTGACGCACAGGGAGTGTTCCAGGTGATTGTGCTGGCGGCAATGTTTGACGGTTCAAATAGCTTCGTTCTGGGCGAGTGACTTACTCCAGTCTTCCATTAGATATTGGATTGTTCTGTCTTTGATTTTTGTGTCAGAAGTGTAAGCGGTGTGCGGTGAGATAGCTGCTGTGGAGAGCTCCGGACTCACCCTCTTTTCTACTCTGTCCTCCCCTGCTAGATCCTGATCCGAAACCGTGCCACCGAGCTGGACGCCCGCACAAACGACGGCACCACCCCTCTGATCCTGGCCGCCCGGCTGGCAGTGGAGGGCATGGTGGAGGAGCTGGTGCACTGCCACGCCGACATCAACGCCGTGGACGACCTCGGTGAGGCCCTGGGGGAACACATCAGCATCATCATAATAATGATAATAACTTTAATTTTAGAGCGCCTTTCTAAAAACCCGAAGACACTTTACAAATACAGGAAGAAATACAGGACAAATAAAAAAAAAACTATTAAAAAAAGTATGAGATAATAAGAAGATTAAGAGCAATAAAAATCTGTCAGGTAGTGCACTCAGAGGCCTGACGGAACAGGTATGTTTACAACATGCAAACTAAACAGTCAAATTAGATTTCATTAGCCGTGCAGTGGGAGAATTTGCATGCTGCTGAACCGTGGAAATGTCAGTGTTGATTGTATCTGGATACCTCTGTCTGTCTCACACAGACACTAACTCTGTCTCTCTTTCCTCTTCTTTTCTTTCCCATGTCAATCCCCTCCTCCGCTCTCTATCCTCAGGCAAGTCTGCTCTTCACTGGGCTGCTGCAGTCAACAATGTGGAAGCCACTCTGGTGCTTTTGAAGAATGGTGCCAACAGAGACATGCAGGACAACAAGGTGTGTGGTGTGTGGTATGGTCGACTGTCTCTGTGTAATACTGTAGCACTATTACCGTGTGATTGAGTCTTCAGGGTCACAGAGGGCTGTTAGCCGGACAGGGTGTAACGTGTTTTTGATCGGGCGTTCCCCCCCCCAGGAGGAGACACCGCTGTTCCTGGCGGCCAGAGAGGGAAGCTTTGGGGCGGCCCAGGTGCTGCTGGACCACTACTCCAACCGGGACATCACCGACCACCTGGACCGGCTGCCCCGCGACACCGCCCAGGAGCGCATGCATCACGACATCGTGCGTCTGCTGGACCAGTACAACCTGGTCCACAGCCCCCACAACGGGCCCAACCACATGGGGGGCGGAGGGGGCCACTCCTCCCTGGTGTGCGGGAACGGAAGTTTCGTCGGCATGCGCGCCGGGCCCCAGGGCAAGAAGAGCAGGAGGGGGGCCGGCAACAGTAAGGTAGGAGGCGTGGGCGCAGGAGGAGGAGGCCCGACCAAGGAGCAGAAGGACATGAAGGCCAAGAGGAGGAAGAAGCCTGCCGGAGGAGAGGGACCTGCTGCGGGGGCCGGGGGAGCCGGAGGAAGCGGAGCGAGCGCCAACGGCACCAAGGCGGCCGGAGGCTTGTCTGAGAGCTCCGTCACCATGTCGCCCGTGGACTCCCTGGAGTCCCCACACTCGTACGCAGGGGACGCGGCGGGAGGGGTGGCCAATGCAGCCAACTCCCCTCCCCTGCTGGTCAGCCCGGGCTCCAGGCCCCTGCTGCCCCCCGTAAGCCACATGCTGGGCCAGCAGCAGAGCTGGGTGGGCATGGCCAAGCACAACTACGGGGGCCATATGTTCAGCCTCATGCCCCACCAGATGGGGGCGTCCCACGGGAGCATGTCGCAGCACCACGGTCAGGGCATGCTCACCCCCATGAATGTGACCATGAGCCGCGAGCAGCTGCCCCCCATCGTCACCTTTCAGATGATGGCCCCGGGGCCCGGAGGAGGCCAGGCCCTGATGAAGCAGCCCCAGCCAGGCCAGGTGCAGGTCCAGCAGGGCCAGAGCCAAACCCAGCAGGGTCCTCATCTCCGCTGCCCCCAGGGCATGATGTACCAGATGCCTGATCAGATGGGGATGGGCCACGGCCTGCCCCACACCCTGCAGCACCAGCATTCCCACAGCCTGAGCCGCGGAGGCCACGGTATGGCCGACGGCCAGCCCCGCCAGCTGCCCCCCTACCAGGCCATGCAGAGCCCAGTAGATAAGTACCCCACGCCTCCCTCCCAGCACAGCTATGCCACGGCTGGCTCCGAGGGCACCACCCCGGGGCACCCGGCTCACCCGCCCAGCGAGCACCCGTACCTCACACCTTCGCCCGAATCGCCTGACCCCTGGTCCTCGTCCTCCCCCCACTCCAACTCGGACTGGTCTGACGTCACCACCAGCCCAACACCCCTAGGGAACCCCCAGCGCGCACTGCCCTCATCCCGCCACACACACATTCCAGAGCAGGTGCAGCTGCAGCCTCAGTCGCAGCAGACACAGCAGGCCTCCCAGCAGTCTCAGCGTGGGAACATGCAAGTGTTTGCATAGTTTGGCCAAAGGAAAATCAAAAAAAGACTGACTTTTGATCTTTGGAGTTCAAAACTACAACTCTCGTTTCTTGTCGTCTATTACCCCTTCCTTATTATGGTAACCAATCACTTCTCCCCTTTGTTCTCCCATGCTTTGTTTCCTTTTTGCACTTAAGAAAAGTGAGTGTAATTTTTTTTATATAATGGCTCTCGAGTCTTTGCCAGTTATGATTGTAGGCCCTTGGACTGAAAGTGGTGGAGATTGCTTTGCTTTTGCTACAGAGTATTTTACTGAGGCAGCCGTCAACCTCAGTGTGCTCTGTTGTGAAGTGGCTCGACATGGAATGAGGGGCATTTACTGAACGGCCATGTGGAAATACCTAGCAGTGATGCTAGCGTCAAGTTAACAAGACGACCTGTCATAGCGGTCATCGTGACAGAAGGGACATTGGATAATCTTTACTTTTATAGGAGAGCAGTGGGCCGAGTGTCATCAAAAGACACTTTACCATGATATCCTTAACTTCCGTTCAATGTGCTTGGAATGCATCTGTCACATTCATATTAACATTTCATGTGAAATGTAACTACCTTTTTAATATGATGGAGCCCCTTCAATCAAGCTGTTGATCTCTGAGCAAATACTGCCTTATTGTTGTTATGAGTTTATGTCTTCATGTTCATCTTTTGTTGTTGTGAAGAGAAGATGCCAAAGTGGCTGTAGTGTTGTTTGAGAGGTACAAATACACACATAATTAATTTCTTCAACGGTGTGGTTCTAAGCTAAGCTGTGGTGTAAATAGTTACAACTCTATATTCTTTCTTATACTTGCAACTGTTACACAGATATGTCCCTATTACGTAGGTATATCAAAAGAGATGTTTATACGTACGGTTCGGCAACATTCTCAATCTAGTCATTTCGACGTTTTGTTTCAGAGCTATTTGTCACTGATACAGAAATCCATTCACAAGAAAACATTGTAATGATTAAAAGAAGAAAACCAAAGGCGACATAATGCACTATAATATGTCCATGTAATGGTTTGTCCCCATCAAGCTAGTTCTTAACGGTGTGAGTGTGGTACAATAAGAGGGAGTCGCAGTCAATAAATTATATCATGCAGGTGTGTATTGATTTAAGTTAAACACGCTTGCCAGTGACTTAAAACAAGGTTTTTGCCCAAATCTGAGACACTCACCTCTTATTTGTGAGTCGGTTTCTTCTGTTCAAAGAGTGAAATTGTTGCAGTAAGTGGTACATTTTATGATACAATGTACTCCACAGAATCACGAGGAGACATTGAACCTGTATTAACTTTTGAATGCTGTTGCTTCACTTCTATTTGACATGGATTTGTTTGTATGTGATCTACTTTCAATGTGGCTTAACTGGTTCTTAAGTTGTACTTTTGTATTTGAAATGGAAGTTTTCTTTCTTCTTCTCCCAAAATCATATAATCACTTTTTGCTTAACTACAATCAGTATATTTGTGCACCTACATTAATTGTTATTGTGATTCATGAACAAAATCTGGAGATGTATGTGGTACTTTAATTGTAATAGGAGTATTTTTAGCCTGATGTTTTAAAAAAATATGTATAATTGTGCAACTGCTTATCTACAGACAATCAATCACGGATCGCTTCTGTTTTGCATCAGACCAAATGCATTTGTTGGCCAAACATCTGCTCACTGGAATATATTGGTAAAATATGGAGAAATTGGAATGGCCCATTGTTGTAGTACTGTTACAATTTAGTTTGACACCTATGCTTTTCACTGATCAGGACACAGGTCCTAAGATTGGTATCCGATTATGCCAAAAGTGCCTTCCTGGCTAAGCCAAATTCCCCAACTCATTTCAAGTCTAAACTGTTTGGCACTAACACCCTTAGTTGACAAAGATGCATCATTGTGGGTTGTACCATTGTCAGTGTACAGCTATCCATGATAACTGTTCCTTCATCAACATAACTTGTCATGCCCTTGATCCTGTCATTTATACCTTCACAAGACATTATGCAAAGCAACTTTTTTACTTGTATATAAACCCTTTTTTATTGTTTATTGTACCTTGTTTCTCTCTTAACCATATATATCTATACAGTATATATTATACATGTTATATGAAGTAGTTGACCATTTTGTTTGTATAATGTAGAATATTCTTCTCAATAAAGAACAAAACCTGTCTGATCCTAACCAATTACCAAGTGCTTACTGAAAATGCAAAACATAAAGTGACTTTTTAAAATCAGAGATACAGGATACAGCGGTTAAAGTAGGTTTGCAGGAATTATTCGTTACCTTCTGAATGAAAATGTTCAATCTGAAATGTCAGCCAAGGCCTAGATTGTGGTGAATGAAAAGGTAGACGGTTGGATCGACAAACGCTTGTGTCGCGACTCGCGACTGGAGTATGCGTGACAAGCCAATTCATCACGTTCTCTAGACAGGTGAGGACGTGCTCAGTTTACTTTAAATTTTAAGGGTATAGATATCTAAATGCCATTTTGGCCAGTAGAGGGCGTTTGTTAAACCAGTTAGAAAATAATAGATTTTTTGTTGGTTACTGTAGTCACAAACACAAGCTGTCAGTAGCTGTTAAAGTGTACTTTATTTAGTAAATCGACATTAGGATAATGAAACGTTCGCTAGTTTAGCTCGCTTCTTGCTAGCACTAGCCAGTTCACGTAAAACTCCACTAGGCCTAGTATAGTACTACTAGGGCAAAAACAATATTGGCCAGCTGGGTGAGCGAAATCACACAAGATTTCAGGAAAATAATTGGCCTGTTTCCCTGTTTTCGAATAGCTGGAGACACTAAATAGTTCACAAAAAAATAGGACGCTGTCTAAAGTGGTAAACATGCTATGTTCCGTCTATTTATTTTCCCAGCCTTGGCTCTAGTGAATTCCGAGCCTAGACACCCAAACGGCTCTTTTCAGAACCATCCATCTTCCCAGCAAAAGAGCGTTCCCATTAATAATATGTTCATCCAATGACATTGACTTCTTTCAAAATAAATAAAAAGAGTTTATGATCCATGTAACACGTGCAGGTGCAAGCGTAAAGTATTAATTAGCAGGCGTATTCTCTCGGCGAAACGATCGTCTTTCCAACTACTTTTTAAAGTAGTGTGTAGTCTACTCTGCAAGCAGTGATAAATAAATCTTGTTTTATGCAATCATGCATGTGTCCGTAGACTGTATAGTGGATCAGTTCAGCGAAAATACCAGATATGAGGGCAGTAGCTTCTGATTCTGCTCATGTCAAGCCATATGGTATTTATTGGCTACTGTATATGCACAATGACGATGCAATTATTGACATTAAATATAAATATTTTTGATCTGATAAAATCATTTTTGACTGGTCAATTGTTCAGGACAATGCAACATTTAAAAATCGTTAGATGAACCGTGATGGTATAGTACGAGACAAAATAAGGGGTTAACGACAGTGTTACTATGAAACGATTTATCATCACAACTTTTCTGACTGTTAAAGATACGTATACGAAGGGGATTACTGGAAATGTCCAAAATATAACCCGTGGCATTACAGAAGATTCATTCTCCGACCACTTGACTTGCTACCACCCCAAACCAACAGGTGGCGACAAACCCTCAAGATGGTAGTCTACGTCAATACACCAGAGTGAGAAACACTGAACACGGAAATCATTCAACATGTTTGGATTATTTGTTTTAGAGAGCAGTTCGAGATGTTTCTTTATTTTTTAGTTTGTTTGCCTTTATCTGTTCGAAATGTTTGACTGAACGGTCACAGTGGTCATGTCCGGTCATTCACACCTAAAGTTAGAGCAGGAAGTGTGTGCATCAATGGACGCGAGGACGTGTACTCCTGTTTGACAGCTAGGACCATAACTAAGCCGTCTACTGTGCTCGCATGTGTACTCAAAGTTGAAATAGCAAAAGTTCTATGTTACTGAAGGTCCTGCGTTACTAATCAATCACCCTAGCTCACCTGAGTCCGAAGAAACAAATACAGAAAGGTAAGAGCGTTCTATGGTTAACATCCTATTATATAGCTTTAACTGTGTGAGGAAGCCTATGCACAATCACTGTCTAAGGTTTGGTAACTCCAAGAGTTACCGCATAGTATATGTTCCCCTTGTGCTTCCCATATCTCAGTTTTAGTTAAAGTTATTGTCATTGCTTACTAGATATTTTATTCAAGTAATTTCATTTGCAAACAATCGAATAATTAAGGACTTTTGTGGAGGGATATTTTTGTAATTGTTGCTTCCTGGGTACACCATTACTGCCAAAGCTGCTATTGTCTGCCTTTCGTGGTACCGTTTTAACTGACTGTCTTGGTTGTCAACCTTGCCCTTTAATCTCTATCTTGTAGCAAACTCCCCTGCATATCGGCCCTACCTATCCCAATGGCATCAGCCAGGCTCAAGTACCTGTCCCTGGGAGTGCTTGTGTTCCAGACCACATCCCTGGTCCTCACCATGCGCTACTCCCGCACCCTGCAGGGGGACGGGCCACGTTACCTGGCCTCTTCAGCCGTGGTGGTGGCCGAGCTCATGAAGATCGTCGCTTGTGTGTCGCTCGTCTTAAAGGAGCACAGTGAGTGGTTGTGGAAGGGGGACTGCTCAGAGAAATGTCCTTGTGCCCTCTACAATAGGTCTATATTCAATCGGCTTCCTCTGACCCTTCCTCTCTGTTATTAGATTACTCTGTGCGCTCCCTGAACAGCCTCCTACGACAGGAGATAGTGCACAAGCCCATGGAGACCCTGAAGCTGGCCGTCCCCTCGCTGATCTACACGCTGCAGAACAACCTGCTCTACGTGGCGCTCTCCAACCTGGACGCTGCCACCTACCAGGTACTGTGGGCCGTGTGTGTGTGTGTGTGTGTGTGTGTGTGTGTGTGTGTGTGTGTGTGTGTGTGTGTGTGTGTGTGTGTGTGTCTGCGCGTGAGTGGAACGTCTGTCTGTCCACGTGTGTGTGGGTTCAGCTTCACAGAGACGCCACACAAGCGAGTGAAGCTACGTTGCGTGAGGTGTGGGGTGTGTGCAGTGCGGTTAACTCTGTAGCTCTCTGTGTGTGTGTGTGTGTGTGTGTGTGTGGGCGCTGACCCCCCCCCCGGCCGTCTTCTTCAGGTGACCTACCAGCTGAAGATCCTGACCACAGCGCTGTTCTCGGTGTCCATGCTGGGCCGCAGGCTGGGCGTCTACCAGTGGCTGTCGCTGCTCATCCTCATGGGCGGCGTGGCTTTTGTACAGGTCGGCATCACAAAACAGAATGCATGTCGCCTCGATGCGGCCCTCTAGGTTTTGCATGCCTAGGCTCATGTTTGTCTCACAATGATGTCAAAGTAGTGATGAGAAGGCGGATGTTGATGGCCGCCTCCAGCACTGACTCCCTGCCTCTCTGTTGGCGCATATAGTGGCCCTCAGAGTCCGCTGCGGCCCCTGAGAAGGAGGCTGCCTCGGCGGGCTCCCAGTTTGTGGGAGTGGCCGCGGTGCTGGTGGCCTGCTGCTCCAGTGGCTTTGCTGGCGTCTACTTTGAGAAGATCCTGAAGGAGACCAAGCAGAGCGTCTGGGTCCGTAACATCCAGCTAGGTCTGTGTTCCAGGGGTTGGTTTAGAGGTCCCTTGAGGCCCTTCTTGATGTATTTGAAGTTCTCTCATAGTATTTTACTGTTTATATAGTCTCTCTCTCTCACGCTCACACTCCTCTATTCTCTCTCACTCTTTCCTCTTGGGAATGTCGTCATGCATAGTTTATTTTTACCCCTCTGCATGTGTCGTGTCTCTGCTGACTCATTGCCTTGGTGTGAACCTGGTGCTCCAGTCTTGCTTTGGCCTCAACTCACCCTGCTGTTCTGAACAGTAGAGCTTACAGGATGAACAAAGAGACAACATTTTTGGGCTGCATCATGATCAGTCAGTTCAAACTGTTTTTGTTCCATTTTTGTAAGCTCATATTCCCGTTTGGTGTTTGTGTGTGTGTGTACAGGTTTGTTCGGCTTGGTATTTGGTCTCATTGGAATGTTATCATATGATGGGGAGAAAGTGAGGGAGTCTGGAATGTTCCAAGGTTACAATACACTGACCTGGGTCGTCGTAGCTCTACAGGTAAGCCTGACTTTACTTCAGAAATACTTCATATTAAATATAATATTTTCCAAATAATGTGGATTCACGTAGAGCATATTAGTTTGACCAGTGTTTAGCATTAGCTGCGCATCAGCTAAGCTGCCTAGCCCATGAACGAACCAACTAGATCCAGGGGGAGTGTAAGGGTTCACTGTACTGAGCTGTAAGAGTGGATTATTTTCCAGGCACTGGGTGGACTTGTTATAGCTGCTGTCATCAAGTATGCTGACAACATTCTAAAAGGTTTTGCTACCTCGCTGTCAATCATCCTGTCAACACTGATATCTTACTTCTGGCTCCAGGACTTTGAGCCTACCAGGTAGATTCATTCAAATATTGATGGCCGCGCCACTTTAAACTGTATGCCTGTTTCCCTTTTCCTATGCTTCCTCTTGAAGCATCTAATTGTGCCATCCGTTACATGTTTTCTGTAGTGTGTTCTTCCTGGGCACCCTATTGGTCATTATCGCCACCTTCCTCTACGGATATGAGGGCAAAGCGCCCCTCAACCCCAGTCGGGCGTAGATGACCAAATGACCTCAAGAAGCAAGGGTCTCACCCAAAGGTCGGAGAATAGAGGAAGACGGAGAGAGGAGTCAGGCGGAGGAGGAGGAGGAGGAGGAGGTGTGAAGGACATTAGCATACCATATTGAAGGGTCTCTGACAACAATAAGTGCCTTCAGCTGGGAAATGCAACTAGGAATTAGTGGCCAAGCTGGACTGGCCGTTTCCATGGTTACGGCCTGATGGCTGGAAACCGCCACTCCCTCATCGGGGTAAGGCAGACATGCTCCAAATGGTTACTGACTGTTTGAACACCGGGTCTAATGCTGCTCAACTACATGCGTCTCGTCTAGTTACTGTCATACAAATAATAACAAAACAGTGTTGAAAAGCTGTAAGCAGACAGACAGGATTGGTCGTCTGAAGAAAGCATCGCTAGAGGATGATGGTACAGTGTACCAATTAATGGAAGCGCCTAGTATGTTTCACCCAAAACGTGGACTTTTCTCACAGCATTTTTATACACTGGTTCATTATCCAAAGATTTTGATCAATAAGCTGATCAATACAAGCCAATGTTTGTTTTGCCACAACTTGCATTGTTTGAGTTAAAAAAAATAAAAATAAAATAATTGTCCCAAAAATGTTTAAAGTGCAGTTAAAACTTTAAACATTTCTTATCTTGGTCAATACTAAATATGATTTTAATACAGCTAGGAATTTGTACATAGGAAATAGACTTCAGTAAAAATTATCACTATATGCACATTAAACAATACAATTTCTGCCATAGCATAGCTTGATCTTTATAAATCATCATACCAATTCTAAAGTGTTGTCAAAGAAATCAAGGGTCTAGCATGAGAAGTTATTGAGAAAATCCACTTTTAACGTGAAAAATCACTAGGGGTGTCCATTTTTCACCTCCTGAATGTGACTGCCAAACTGCTGTTGTTTTTTCATCTCATCTAGCTATATGTCATTTGTTAGGTCAAATCGGGTTTAGAGGATGACTTTGTCACTGTTTTCACAAAGGATGAGTAGAAGTTCTTATAAAGGCAATGCTCCTCCTCACACTTTTGTTTTGTCTTTGTCTTTTGCCAACTGTGCCTTCTGTAGCCATTATCTGTCCACCTCCTATGTACAAACAAATAATTTATAGTTTATTTTACAATCTAATCAGGTGAATTCTGAAGTACGTAGAAGATATGGCCTAAGATGTTCATTTATAATGTAGCCAACCCTCCCTTAATTGATGTCATTAAATAAGTTAAGATGTCTGAGATTTACCAAAACACCTACATATATCCTGTCAATATGGGAGACTAAAATCGACAGCCCAATGGAATTCATTCTGAAGACTTACTGACAGCCCAATGGAACTCATTCTGAAGACTTACTGACAGCCCAATGGAACTCATTCTGAAGACTTACTGACAGCCCAATGGAACTCATTCTGAAGACTTACTGACAGCCCAATGGAACTCATTCTGAAGACTTACTGACAGCCCAATGGAACTCATTCTGAAGACTTACTGACAGCCCAATGGAACTCATTCTGAAGACTTACTGACAGCCCAATGGAACTCATTCTGAAGACTTACTGACAGCCCAATGGAACTCATTCTGAAGACTTACTGACAGCCCAATGGAACTCATTCTGAAGACTTACTGACAGCCCAATGGAACTCATTCTGAAGACTTACTGACAGCCCAATGGAACTCATTCTGAAGACTTACTGACAGCCCAATGGAACTCATTCTGAAGACTTACTGACAGCCCAATGGAACTCATTCTGAAGACTTACTGACAGCCCAATGGAACTCATTCACTTCTGACAGCCCAATGGAACTCATTCTGAAGACTTACACAAATGGAACTCATTCTGAAGACTTACTGACAGCCCAATGGAATTCATTCTGAAGACTTACTGACAGCCCAATGGAATTCATTCTGAAGACTTACTGACAGCCCAATGGAACTCATTCTGAAGACTTACTGACAGCCCAATGGAACTCATTCTGAAGACTTACTGACAGCCCAATGGAACTCATTCTGAAGACTTACTGACAGCCCAATGGAATTCATTCTGAAGACTGAAACACACAAAAAAACACCAACGCCAAGTTATTTCCGTCTCATTCTTTTATTGAGAAAAAAACACTGCTTGCATGCAAAGACCAGCCAGCCGGTATTTCTTTGAGTCGTTATTAGATCTTTCTGGATTCCCCACCATCAGGCACATTGTATTGTACGGTGACACATAAGGCAGCAACTGAGTAACAAAGAGGTCACTTTGCCAGCACTGTTGTATCCACATGAACCTGTTCTTCACAGTGCATCATCGTAGTTGCTCCATTCTGCCCTAGTTTGACACGGTAACTTTACCTGCCAATGATTGCTCTCAAATGGCTCCTGTTTCAGACATTTCACCAGGGGGATATAGACTCTGCAAAAGACAGTCTACAGGTAATGTTCCTAGTTCTGATAAAAGCTCTGGTGTAGTGTTTGCATGGACACATGCCTGGGTGGATGGGTGTGGGTGTGGGTGTGGGTGTGTTGCGGTATGAAGGCTTGTACGGTTTGCACCTGGATAATGAGCAGCATGGGGACGTGTCACGGTTACATTCTCTGTCTCCTTGCCACATAGGAGCGGCTCCCAGCTCCGTCGTATCATTGGCCCTCCTCGATAGGTCTTTATTGACCTGCTCTGTTTAACATTCGCTGACCAAATAAATGTTTGAATGTTTCATCATGTGGCACTGGGAACAGTAGCTATGGCTCTGAGTCACCTTGTCTGACAAAGGACAAAGGCTAGATAAGGAACCAGTGTATCCGGTTTTTCTAAGGGATTTGAAGGTGAAGGCGGACTTATAATAACTTTTACGATCACATCACCACAATCTTTGTTCTCACATAAAGAAGACGCTTTACACCACAGTATCGGAGTGACCTGAACTGTACCGGCCCGTTGACTGATACAGCGCAGCTGCCAGTGGTGCAGCGTGAACGGGACAAGCCAGGTACTGTGGTGTGACAAGGCCATTTATTCTCAGTAGCATGGGACCTTGAAAAACATTCACACTCTTATCCCTCTCAACTCAGGTTTAGGCCTGTTGAACATCAAAGCAGTCAATTCAGAAAATCTATTAAACTTCATGCATCAACAACAATAACTACGGGGTTAAAGTCAAACTTAAATACTCATCACTACAATAATTTTACCGATTCTCCAACCATTCAGGTATAATCTGGTATTTTTTTCTGAATTGACTAAATTGAAATTTTAAATGGTAAATGATTGGCATTCAGTCCTGTGCGTCACGGTCATGGAGTCAGAGAAGCTGGCCGCTTTGGTCTCTCAGCGAGGCAACATAGTTTACCTGACGGCTGGTACCTCACTGCTGAACACACACACACACACACACACACATCCTCAAACAAATAAACACCACAGTCCTCTCTGGGGCTGAAACATACATTAGCACTGACACGGATTTGCTGGCCCTGGTTCATGGTCAGACCACATCACCACATTAACTATCTAGTTCTCTGGCTTCCCATTACAGATTTAAGGCAGAGGAACCTTGGGATGTGGTCTGTGTGTAGGCTATGGTCCTTCAGCTCTGGTCCTGGACAGCTACAGGCTTTGATTAGCGCTAAGCACTTAGTGTTTTGAAGAGGACGAGAAATGGCAAACATTCAACAGTATCCTGCTGAGCCGCAAAGAAAAGCCTGCACACCCAGTCGCTCCACAGGACATAAGTTTTAGACCAATGATTTAGACCTCGTCCAGTAGTCCTCCCAGTTTTACTCAAAGGCAGTGGTGGGGAATTAAGGCAGCTTTTCTCCCCAAGTCCCAGTCTCCATATGGCCCACGCTGAGCTGCAGTCAGCCCAGACGGTTCTCTTGTTCTCCAGGCCTACCTGGAGGTTGTTCAACCCTCCCATTGAGCTACTCTACTTAGGCGGGATGACAACCAGAGGTGGGCCCCTCTTGGGCCTCCACATCAGTACTTGGGCATCGTTGGCGTTGGGCCTCCCTAGGGCATTAGGGGGGATGGGCTCCATGCGGGTCAGCACGCGGGGCTGCTCCTGGTAAGCCCGGCCCATCAGCCTGGCTCTGGAGCCCAGGGGCATGGACGGGTCCACCACGATGTCCACCCTCATTCTCCACTTGACTGTCTGGAGGAGGATCTTCTCCCTGGAGCCCGTGTTGAGGGCCACCAGCCAGGTGGTGAAGCTCTGGTCCCTCTTGATGGCTGTCAGCAGGGGCGTGTTGCATTCGCTGACCGGCACCGCCCAGGTGACGCTGGGGTAGAAGTTGTCGTTCATGCTGACGGTGAAGCGCGAGGGCTTGGAGATGGGGCCGGCCAGGGTGACCGTCTCGGTGGTGTTGCCGTACCAGGGGTAGCTCACGCCGTCCGAGTC
The DNA here is from genome assembly GCA_026901105.3 of Galaxias olidus. Lineage (NCBI taxonomy): Eukaryota > Metazoa > Chordata > Actinopteri > Galaxiiformes > Galaxiidae > Galaxias > Galaxias olidus. Next base: position 144,197 of record JAPMUY010002235.1, read on the forward strand.
GCTGATGGCCCTCACCAGCCCCTCACGCAGCTCCGGTAGCTCCCAGCTCGACCTGCAAGAGGAGACAGGAGGATCTTACCAGAGTCCCCGATGGCGGTGCATGAACCGCTTGTATAGGGTGAGTTAATAGAATGGGTTGGAGAAACAAAACAAGGCCAATGTTTACAGTGCTGATAAGATGATAATGAATAGAGGGAAAGAACAGGAAATAGCGTGAGAGCAGAAGAACGTTTCATAATTAGCTACACACATTGATGAAAAATAAATCAGTGTGTCAGCGGAGGATCATCCTTGCTTGTCTGATGTTTCAGGGGACTCCGTGCCTGCCAACAACTCCTTGTCTGCCTCCTCCATCTGTCTTGCGTGTTTGGTGCACCCCCAGGCTTCCCAATCTGATCCAAGCATGCCCCAAACACCCCATCTCATATGACTTCATCTCTAGACCCAAACACCCCCAAGCAGCCTCTGGGCCTATGAGCTCTGCTCCATTCATTCTCCGTGTCAATGTGTGAGTGAGTAAATGATTTGTGTGTGTGTGTGTGTGTGTGTGTGTGTGTGTGTGTGTGTGTGTGTGTGTGTGTGTGTGTGTGTGTGTGTGTGTGTGTGTGTGTGTGTGTGTGTGTGTGTGTGTGTGTGTGTGTGTGTGTGTGGGTAGGAGATCGTCCTCCAAGGGAGGCCAGGTGGGAGTGTGTCAGTGCATTGCTTTTTTCTCCCTCCTTGGCTTGTGTGAACAGTCTGGGAGCAGCAGTAGTTTAGCTCCTCTCTGATAACAGGCTTTCTATTTTAGTGCCAGAGTCACAGGAACATCTATGGGTGGGCGTAGATGAAGGAGGGTGACAGCAGAGTTAACCTGCTGGGTGCACAAATGCTCGGCGATACAACCGGCTCCAACACACACATCAACTGTTGCATTGTATTGCACCGATCTATATTCCTCCCTGACATACCCAAATCATTACCCCACCCCCCTTCTCCCTCTTCCACCCTAGTTATCTCTGTCACACTCTCCTTCACTTCATCCCTCAAACAAAACAGACACATGATTGAGACTTCCATGCAATAGTGGAGCGAAATGAACACATGCTTGTGAACAGGAAGAAATAAAGAACACCAATGTCCATGAGGCCCTTCATTTATATAAGCCTATACAGTGTATGTACAGTATAACTTACAATCCAATGTCTCCATAGGTATTGTAGAATTCCATTTGGGTGCAGGCTTGTATCCAACCAACCACCCATGTCTCATTCCGTGGAATAGGGGGCATCAGAATCCTCGCTGATGCCTTGAAATAGGGAGTCTTATAACGCAACACTATGGGCGAGTTTTCCTCGATGATTGTCGGGCAGTGGTCTATGGTAGCAGAAACATCATAGACCACAATGTTTTCACGTTTGATGCGCGATTTGCATGCAATACTCTGAATGCAACCCATGACAGAACAGGGAAAGGTGGTTGGTAAATAGCAGAATACTTTCGGTAGAAAACACTATTGAGCTGTTCTGAGGTAACATAAATCTCCTTAGGTTCCACTGAATAACAGGACGGCACATCTGACACCGCCAATGTTATCCAAATAGTTATGTCAATTTAAAATCATGTTAAGAGACTGTGGTAATACAGATTAAGTAGCCTACAATGAACCTTACATAGGCATACAGCTGATACGGTGGGCTACTGAAATAACAATCTAACAGTCTCTGCGTACAACTGCCCTCTTTTGCAGTCCAGATTCCCATGGACTCTAGACTATCCAAATGATGGCTTCTGTCCTTGCCTCTTCGTTTTGAATCCACGTGTCCGTTTGTTGCTATTCTGGGCCGTTTGATCCTCTTCCTTCTGCCCCGCGCTGTCATGTCACAAGCCGGGGAATAGTGGCGGAGACAGGGGCGTTGTGTGGAGAAGGACCCGGTTGTTGGGTGGTGGTATAAAATGCTTGTTGATGCGGCACTAAAAACCGCGGTGCGCTGAGCCCGAACCTTGTTGACTATTTTGATGCCCAATGTTGATTAGGATTAGGCTACTCCAACCCATGGGACATATCATAGTCCAAACATATTCAAAACAACCTGAGAGCTTCACAATGCAGGCAATCATTGTGAAATGCTAATTCCTCTTCGTGTAGCGATGCAGGCAATTCCTTCATGATCGACATGAAAAATGTATTAAGGCTGACAGCCTATTAAGACAAATATTTAGATAATAGCCGAACGAATTTAGACAAATTGTTAAACTGTGCTACATAAAACTATTTAACCAGGAGCCATGGCACACTAAATTATTCTCGAATCTCTGCCTCGCATCCGCTGTGCCGCTGTCCAGTCTCCTCGGTGCTGAAGATGCTTAATGGACCAATGAACAGCAGGAGAATGTACGCGTGGGAGTGCCTTCTTGAGTTTGTTGCATTTATCATTTTCTGAACGGATAAATACATATTTTTTTATTTAACGGGCAACATATTAAGTGCTTAAGGTGTGAGACCAGCAAAAATCTCAAACAGCATATTGTACTGTATAGGCTGGTGACTGTGCTGACATAATCATATGATTTGCATAATTATTGCTTATTAGATATTGCAGAGACATAATCATCTTAATCATATGCTAAGTATACTATTGCATGTGTGGTCAGTTGAAGGCTTAGGAAAATACGACTCTTTCGCTCAATTCTTTCACCACTATCACTTTAGCCTACTAAGCAAAGTAACTGTTTGAACATGTTATTGCCTGAAATATTGTGTCTTTTGACAGCACTCTCCTCTTAGGTAGGAGGTATCGGCTGCACCGACAAACTATGTATTTCCTTTGTCAAAGTTTGTGTTATGATTCATTCTGAATAACTTCTTACAACCTTAAGACCCTGAAGTCTGTTTTTTTTTCTTTCTCAACTGCTGATGTACGGTAGCCCAATCCATAATTATACAAGACTGGTTGACACAGGGGAGATTAATGCTATAACGTGATTTAAATATTTCTGTACATTCAAAACATATTTTATTAAAGGTTCTAATTTCACCTTTGAGTGGTCCAGTCCTTACCCTAACACAAACAGTTGCCAAACAGATGCTCCTGCCATATCTTAATACATTATTAAATGCAAGAACTTGAGTAGACTATGGGTTAGATAAACTTGCATTAAATGTAAGCTTTTTTTGACAGAAGACATTTTCATTGTTAAACAAAGTAATTTTTTAAGGCACAACTGATGTGAATTCACATCTATTTTTAATGGGAATAACCTGTGTTGTTGGCTAAATACTAGGCAATTAGGTCGAATACAATTGTTTTATCAATATAAAGTCCATAAGAAATGAGTCGGCGGAGATAAAACGCCATGAATAATACACATTTGAAGTTCCATGCGCTAACGTGTCTCATTGTATGACATTTAAGATGGAACAGTTGATATGATACAAAACGAAAAATGTATTTCAAAATAAAGGTCATTAGTGCACAGCGTATGGGTTCTTTATTTTGAAATTAAAGAACGCATACGCTGCAATGATTCCGGTTGAGAGGGCATCGATTCATGAAAGTAAAGCACATGCCAATGTATGGACTTTACTAGTGTGACAAGTTAGATAAACCTCGTTTTGGAACTGTAACTGTGGAATTCAGGGAAATATCATGGTATGTATTCAGGTAATCAGCAACCAAGCCAAAAAGCGTTGTTTGACACTTCCTGCTAATGTTGCATATTCTGTCCTTCACTGTCTTGCCTCATCATTGTCAAAGTTGGCTAGTAATATGTTATTTTTCAAGTGAGTCTACTTTGTAGCTCAAAGAGAGTTTAAATATCATAATTCTTGAAACATTTGCCTACTATCCTTTAACTAACAAGGTACTAATCTACAGCGATCAAAAGAGACAGCTAACCACCATACCTGGTTGATCAGACATTACTTATTTACTGTTTTGATGCAGTTGAACTAAATGCTAGCCAGCTCGGTGAAACACCGTGGAAATAGTTTCACGTTGGATATTCAACCTCCACTAGGCTGGTAAGACGAGTTATTAGGGACCGTGGGCAGTATTTTAATATCTCAATAGCATTAACCAACAGATACATTTTAAATAGAGCTCGGCCCATACTGGATTTTTGGTGCCGATATTTAGGGAGTAAAACAATTCCGATATTGATAAATCGCCGATAGTGATATTACAGTATTTTATATACAGTGGCTTTGAAAAAAAATTAAGAAACCACAGCAAAATTATCCGTTTCTCTAGCTTTACTGTTTAATTTTCGTTTTTGTTTTTCTCAATCACTGACAACATTTCTCCCAAATTTAAATATTGTAAAAGACCATTACACAAAAAAACGTGTCAAACTAATAAAAAGTATGCAGTATTTTCAGACCTCAAATTATACAAAGAAAACAAGTTCATATTTATTTTTAAACCACACAATACTAATGTTTTAAGGAGAGTTCAGGAATCAATATTTGGTGGAATAACCTTGATTTTTAATCACAGCTTTCATGCGTCTTAGCATGGTCTTCACCAGTTTTTCACTAGCAGTTTGGCTTTGTTTGAAGGCTTGTGACTCTTAATAGAATTTGAGAGGTTATCTATGGAGTTCAGGTCTGGAGATTAGGCTGGCCATGATAGGGTGTTGATCTGGTGGTCCTCCATCCACACCTGGATTGGCCTGGCTGTGTGAAGCATTGTTCTGCTGGAAAAAAAAAAACTATCCTCCGAGTCGGGGAACATTGTCAGAGCCGAAGAAAGCAAGTTTTCTTCCAGGACAACCTTGTGCGTGGCTTGATTCAAGCGTCCTTCACAAAGTCAAATCTGCCTGATTCCAGCCTTGCTGAACCCCAGATCATCACCGATCTTCCACCAAATTTCACAGTGGGTGCGAGACAAAACAAACAATAAGGATTGAGCAGAACCTCAAAGATAGCTACTAAAATGTAGGCTATTACGAAACATCTGTAACATCTGTAGCCTGATTAAAAAAAGGATAGGCTTGCATGGCATCAAATGTAGCCTATAGGCTATGAGGTAACGTTTTTAACACAAAGGCCTTTTACTGCCAACATGAATGTGTCTTTGCAGCTTGCAAGGCTCATAAGCGTAACTCTCCTTCTCCAGACTACGGCTAAGGCGACAGATAAATTGCTTCAAAGTTGAATATTAGTGGGCCTAGGATCAATTATCGCACAATAAAATAGTGAGTGACTATTGAGTATTTAAATTGTATCTAAGTTGGTTGGTTTAGGGTTCTATTGAGATTTGTAAATACTGCCCGATGGTCATTTATTAACAGTTTATACTTAACTGGACTTTTGACGCCCTGTGTCGGCTGGGATAGGCTCCAGCCCCCCGCGACCCTGCATAGGATAAGCGGTATAGCTAATGGATGGATGGATGGATGGACCTTTGCCGAGTTTGAATATTCTATCAAATGTGAAACTAACTTTGCTTTCGTCTCAAAAATCAATCTATGACTGAATGTGCGGTATAGCTTGCCTGATTGAGATTGCATTACTTGTCTAGTAGCATATGTGACTTCTCTATTCAAGTTGAGCTTTTATTGACAGAAATCTATGTAATTGTTTAATTTCTTAAAGGTACCAACAGAATTGAAAACACTTGTCCATCGATTTTATGTCCTTCAAGCTGAGCGAGTAGAGGCTTACAGACTGTTTGAAGAGTAAGTTACTGAAAGTCCATTCAAATCCTATAGTAGGTTAGTTAGTGCTTAGTACTAGTGCTGCCCATTTGATAACATTCTGTAGTTAACCCCGGAGTCTCAGCTGTCTGCGGCTTTCCAAGACTTCCCACAAAATCTAAACAATGCGGTCCCTGGAAATGTTAGTGGCGCGTCTGTTTGAGTTTGGATGTTCTTTCCAGAGGCCACGAGGCGTACCTGAGGACGGGGCCCCACTATGATTTCGATCACTACAGACAGCTGGTGCATGAGATAACCCAGGCCTTCTGTGGCATCTCCAAGGAAGTGCTAGAGATCAGAGAGAAGCTGCACGGAGACTGTGACCGGCCAGACCTTTCCGAGCACATCGAGAAGCTGCAGAGTAAAGAGAAGCAGAAGCTGGAACTGGTAAGAAAGTGCCGCCTTCTAATTTAGACTCAACGTGCATGGAGGCGAGTGTATTGTGAAGCTGTTATGTGAAACCAATGGATTCATGATTTCCTATGTTGTGATTACGTCTAGCTTTCTCATGTCTTTCAAAGAGCTTTGATCTTTCTATATTGTAGTTCCAAAATCAAACCACAAGGAGGCAGAGTTCTCCTGAAAAACATGGGAATAATGCATTTTCTGTCCGTAATATATTTATTCTATGACTGTTAAATGTTAACAAGTTATAATGATACTTATATCAATTAATATGCAAACAATACATAAAATGAAAAGAAAATAAAACAAAGAAGGAAGTAAAATGCTTTCTGAAGCTCACAGTATTACAAAACCTGTAAAGAAGCACGTTTATTACTCACGGAGTTATTTTTCCCCCCCGAGCTCCACGGTAGGTCAGTTATATCTGGACCGACTGCCTGGCTCTGAGGCGTCTGACTGGTACTAAAAGGTTATGGCACATTGATAAATGGTTTGCACATGTCTACTGTGTCTCAAGACAGCCAAGCTGCAGCTGGCCAAGCAGAAGGCTCAGGATCACCCAGACGATGAGGAGGATTATCAAGAGAAGATTCGGGAGATCAAGCAAGAGTAAGGGCAGATTTGACTCCTACGTCCCCCATTGGTCCCACTGTTTTTGGGCCGCCGTACACAGATGACCAACTCCAACCTGCAGAAGCTTCCAAAGCTGCCTCAGTGTATGGCAAAGCCACTTATGTCTCAGCATCATGAGTATTTTACGTTGTTTAAAACATCACTACTCAAAACCCTGCCTATGTCAGAAGCCCCTTACCATTAAAATATCCCAATGCAACAGTCTGAATGAATGCTCCCCTCTCGTGTCCCGCCACAGGGTTATAAAGAACAAGGAGGCCCTGAGCGAGATCCTGCAGGACTTTAAGTACGACTCGGAGGAGTGTGAGTGACAGGGAACTCCCGACAGGCCTCTGCTCCCCCGGACAGGGATGGATGGACTGCCTCTGGTGCAACTTCCCCCGTGTACTCCTCAGCCCTGCCTATCGATCCACCGCCAGCCGGCTCCACCTCTCACTGCAGTGACTCTCTCTCTCTCTCTCTCTCCCTCTCTCTCTTCCCCGGAGCCGGGCCGTTACCTGCCGTCTGTGTTTGTCTTCAGCTGTCTCCAGCTATGGCGAGATAAGTCTTGTGAACTAATGATGTGCATTCCATGTTTCATTGGTGTGCGCTAAACAGGTTTTATACATATAATTTATTGTTTGTTAAATTGTGTTTCTTTTCTTAATAAAACTGCTCTTAAACGGGCTGTGTTACTTTGAAAGGCAAGTATAGGCAAATGGAAAACATCTTTAGAATGGCATTAAACTCATGGTGGAAAAATAACAAAGATTACTTCACAACAATATGAGCAGATATGAAAACCCTGTCTTTTTCTGCAGAGATACATTATATACATTTATACCATGGCTAGATTCCGTGCTCCCTTTGCATTACGGTATATGTAAACATTTAGTTTATAGATCTGCACACATTTTAATTAGATTCAGCAGAACTGTTTAGTCACTGTTGTAAATGAATGCACAGCACTGCACATGCCAGCGACTGAGCTTGGCCCATTTTCCATCTAGCGGGCAATCTAGAGATACGGACCAAGTTTCACCGATGGCCACTGTATCAACATCAAACTCCACCTTTTAAAACCCACAACCCAAATCAATGAAGATGTCTGTTCGATCGCACCCTGTCCGAGAAAATAGTGGCTCCACTGGGTTTCCATCCTTTTTGGAGAGAGCACTCAACAGCAGTTCATTTCACCTTCCATAAAGTCGTTTAAAGTCACTGCATGTAGTTAAACCCACAGTACTGGAGCTCCAAATGGCCCATGAGGCAGCTTGGGGAAGATTGGGAAGTTTTCCTATTGACTATTACCAGTGAGCTATTTAACAGATTATATGAATTATCGCCTTGTAGAATCTGAAAGCAAAACAAAACAAAAAAATATATAAATGTTCATTGTTGATCTAATTACAACCACGCTGAACTGATTAGTAACCAATAGTGCAATATCTCTTTCTCTGTATTTCACTTCCTTTCTGTGTAGCAAATTAACATAATATGTTATAAAAGTCATCATCATCAGCATCAATATTAAGGGTGTGGAAATGCTGCCTTTCCCAGTAACATGACAACCGTCCATTTCTTTTCAATGAGCCATGTAGAGGATATGGCCCAGAATTGGGCTCTATAGATGCGCTGGCTGTGTGTAATTTGGCCTTAGTTATGTTGTGAAAGCAGCTCCACAGATCAAAAATAATCATAACACAAAAGGAAGACATTAAAATTGTGTTTTAGTTTCATTGACATATTAATTTCCCTTTGCTGTGGTTGATAACAGAATATTAAAAGTATATGCCATTAAAATATGTAGTAAAATTAGGGTGCATGAGTCAGAGGAATTAGCAGTTGTCAACTTTGTGCTGTACTTCCGGCCCATGAAGCGAAAACCGCACACATACCTGAGCATAAAACTTCAGAGGGTGAACCCGATTCTAATGGATTTTTTTCTGTGTACTTCCACATGCTGACCGCATTGCTAATGGCAAATGCAAGAACTTTTGCAAAGGCAGGGTCAGAGGATTCAAGTTCAAGAAATTGACACATAAGTGGGTCTTGCAGTGACGAGGTGTTACAATCAATCGTGTGTGCATGTGTGTGTGCGTCTGTTCAGATTTTGTAAGTCATATGACCCTGTCTATACCTCATCCTATTTCACATGAGTGTGACCACTTTCCTGCAAACTATATGTAGTAATGTCATGCCAAGGCATAACCTGGTTTTAAAGTAATACCCAAACTGTGTGACAGATCTAGATGAAAAAGCTCCAGAATAACAATCAAAATGGGTTAATAATGAATGTAGATATAACTGTATATAACACAATAATCTTAAATTAATCCATAGGCCTATATTTTCTTTCTTTTAACATGGATGTGAATACAAAGTAATGGCATAAAGCTTAAAGGGGATAACGAGAGATTTTCTCCTTACCTACCTTGTTGCGCGTTTTGTGCGACTTCTGCTGCCACACCCGCCACTGGTCGTAAAGCTTGATTGACATGCCGCCGCAGCCGTTAGCATGTTTACGGACCCACCCAAAGAACTGCTTGAGCTCCCTCCGCAGCGTGGAGTTGTGCTCGCTTGACTTGGGGTCACATGATCCAGTCTGCAGCCACTCTGTGAGGCGGAGGAAGCAGAGCAGGGCTGTCAAGGTTATTGCTAGCAGGAGTGTCCCTTTAACGAAGTTTCATTTGTTGTGCTGCTCTGCATGTGGGCCGGTTCAGATCTGATGCACGCATCACAGTCAGCCCACAAAACTGACATTAAGATTTGGATAAGGCATTAATTTATTCCATGAACGGCCTGATGAAGATCAGATATCAGATGAAATGAATAGGAAGTATAAAAAATGTATTCCATTTGATCACGAAAATAAAAGATGCACAACACAGATACACGAGATGGCTGACCTTGCCATACGTCTGCCACATCCAATTTTAGTTGGTGAAAAACAGGGCCTGATAACCACTTCCTTTCCCTGCTGCAGAGTAGCAGATGCCCTGTAACCTATGTACCCCATTATCTGCTGTTCTGTTCCCAAATCTGGTTCCACTTTGTATGTATGCTCCGTGTGTGAGCACGACTGACAGCGTGCATTTCAAATTGATCAATCTTTGAAGGCCAATGACAAAAAAAAAAATCTATTGAATGTCCCCTCGGCCCTTAGCCATTTCTCCCCAGTTCCTCTAATCTTGGGACGACAGATCTCTATCGGCCTATTTGATGTTTGGCTCTCAGCGGCCGCATACGGTTTGAATCTAGTCGCTTCAGAATCTTGTAGAGTAATCTGGGATAAGGCCATTGTTTTTCAGAGCCTAATTGGCAATGAAAGGTGGCTTTTTTAAGGAAAAACAATGTTAAAAGTCTCATGAACTTTAATAACACCGTTTGATCTAAATGGAATGCGTGTGGTGCATTAAATCTCGAGGACATAAAAAAATTCTTTGTGCTCTCATTCTGACTGTGCAATTGTTCAAACTAGCAAATACATCGGTACTAAAATATACGTGGCATGCGCTGTTTATGGGCACTTTATCCCTTGCAAGTCACCAGAGCCCTTTCCTTCCCTCTTAGATCACTCAGCCTCCGGTCTGTGTGTGTGCGTGCGTGTGCACTCACCACTGTTGGGTGTGGAGGCGGCAGTGGGATTGCTCCAGTCGCTCCAGATGCCAGGCTTCCTGGAGCCGTAGATGCCCACAGGATTGCACCGCACCTGGACAAAGTACACCGTGCCCGCCCGGAGGCCTGCCAGCCGGCACGATGTCTGGTTCCCCACGTCATCCACAACCTGAATGTGGAGTGACATCAGAAGACAGCCTGTAGAAATAACGCCGCATCTCCAAAGCATGTTCTGCGGCAAGGTTTGTCGAAGGCACAGAACACTTTACAGTAAACCCCTTGGAAGGAGCTTTTACTGTAGACTGACAAACTTTGGTGAATCCACAAAGAACGAGGCGTCGCCTAGCGCTACAGTTACAGCCAACAGCACATACATTATTCCTCGGCAGTGCCTGCTGACGCAGGTGCATCTCAAATATTTACAGAGACAGGAGATGCCATTGAAATGGCGCTGAATCAAAGATGAGGGAATAAAGTGTGTGCGTGTGTGTGTGCGTGCGTGTGTGTGTGTGTGTGGGTGTGTGTGCGTGCACGCGCGCAGCTACAGGATGTGCTACAGTGTAGACTCTAGATGTTAGTAAGATCTTCCCCCTGCCTGTAGAGTACCTTCCACTCGGTGCTGCCCTCCAGCCTGTAGCGGATCTGGTACTTGGCCTGGAACAGGAAGTCCTTCAGGGCGGGAGGGCTGCCCCACTGCACCGTCAGCTGGTCCTCCAGATCCCCCACGCGACTCACCGAGAGGCTGGAGGGAGGGTCCGTGGTCACTGGAACAACAGACAGATCAGCCCCAGGCACCAACATCAACACTATCAAAGTTCAAACCATTCCTTAACTCCATGTTGTGTTCATCGGCAGCGCGGTGCTGTGAAAAGTTGATTTGACAGATTCCTCCTCTGCATGACCCCCCACCACAGGGTCGCTCAGAGCCTTGTCCTCGGAGGGGCCAGCTCCTGGTAAATATTGCAAAGTACTGCTCAGGCAGACAGCCACTACACCCAGACCACACTGACACCCTCCATGAATAAAATATAGGGACGAGTGTTGGGGTCTGCACTGTTGTCCAGCAGTCCTGTCTAAACTGAGATTCACCATGTCAGTCTATATTGAAAGTCAACTGCAGGCTGAAGAATTCTCTAATGAGACGTGTTCTCCTTTCTTTTCTCCTTTTATTTTTCCTCTCTTTCTATCTCACTCGGGATGACATGTTGTTGTAATGTCTACTGTTTTCAGAGCACTCTTCTTTCCATCTGGCCCCAGCCAAATGATTCGTGCAGAGTCCCTTTTCTCCTGGTTCCATCATTAAAAATACATGCTTTCGTCCTGCAATAAGGCACGCAAAGAGGTCTGACCTTTGACGGAGTTAACAGCAGGAATGATAGAGAATGGAGGAATTGAGGAGGGGACCAACATATTGTAATAGTAATAATTAAAAAATAGGTAAAGAAACCGTCATCCAAAAATATCGACCCAATCCAATTGTGATTGTTTCCTTGTGAAATCTGAAGCTGCCGTCATTTCCTGTTTGACTAGCTGTCTGTGTACCAGATTACTTCATTGGCTATATCAAGGTGAGAAATTCGAGAGCTTATTTTTTCCTTGATACGACATAGGAAATGAGAGATTCAAAATGGAAGCGTCTTGGTATGCTCTGAAACATTTTTCTATCTCTGATCCTTTCTGCTCACGGGCCAAAAACTCAAAACCATAAACAGTGCATTGTCAACCATATAACTAATAATACAGAATAATTACCACCTACCTCAATGCACTGTAAAGTTTGCATACAAACTATACAAAAATAACAGGGTTTCTTGTTATACTATTTCTGTACTGTATTTTACTGTCCCATCTATCATCACCTTCTTTTGTGATGTGAGTAAGACCAACTTTTACAACAGTTCAGAGGGTCATTGAGTATGGCTGCCAGAACGCATTACAATGTAGGGCGGGATGGGGAACACATCCAACTCCATCCATGCACAGGGAGGTGTGTTGACCATATGGACAGCGCTCCAGCAACGGCGGAGAAGAGGAGAGTGTGTGAAACAAACGGGGGAATGGAGAGTGAAACGCGACGGTTTCTCCATGTACAACAGAGTGGCTGCAGAAAAGAAAGAGGAAGCATCCAGCGGGCTTCGCCTTGTCGCCACGGTGACAGTGTCACATTCCCCGCACGTCTGTCCTGCTTTGACAGCTGGGTCAGGAGGAGGGAGTGATCGGAGTACATCGGTGTGACAAGAATCCCGACACGGCGGGATAAAGACAGGAATATGAATGAATAGATACAAAGCCCAACTTCTGCAGAGACACATCCAGGAGGGATCCCAGGCTCACCGACAACTCACCCACATCCAGGATGTCCAGCGTGCTGAGGTCCGAGGTGGCCGACCCCAGCCGATTGGTGGCCTCCACCCAGATGTCGTAGGGCGTGAAGAGGGCCAGGTCCCGGGGGATGTAGCAGGAGTAGGGCCGTGTGCTGGGGTAGTCCTCACACTCCCTCTCCTGACCGTACCACCTGCCAGGGCACAGGGCAGCGTCAGTGGGAGCGCCGAGTGGCAACGCACGAGCAGCTCAGGCAACACAAAGCGCTGCGCGCGTGCATCGACGCACACGCTAGAAACAATGAAACATAAAAGTGTCCCTACTAAACTGACAATTCATTACGTTGCCAGTTTGTACAAAATGATATGTATTGCTACAGGGGGAGAAATAACACAGTTCATTCTAGTCGAAACATGCAGAGTAGGTCCTTGCAGTGAGTGAAATGGTCCGACCTATTTCCTAGCTCTCTGAAAAGTGGTGCAGGAGTTTTTGGGTGATCACCTGAGAGCAGCTGGAGGTCTTGGGCTCTCACCTCAATTTGTACTTGAGGGTGTATTTGGTTGGGATGGAGGTTTCGCCCCGCCCTCCGGGGGTCCATTGACAGCTCAGATCCTTGGTGTTTCTGGACCAACATGTTAGGTTGACGGGCTTCTCAGGAGGCACTGAACATCCACAGAGAGGTAGAAGGATAGAGAGACACACACATTTCACTCAGTGGAGATTCACAGGGCTCATCGTGCCTCGTACAGTAGCCAGGAACCATACGAGGCCATCAACCAAATCAAATATTTGTTATTCTACTCAAATTTATTTTCAAAAACAAATGAAGCTGTCATAACCTAAATATAACCTCTGCAATGGCAACACAAAACCTACAGGCGATTCTACTTTACATATGGAATCTTTGGTTTCTAATGAAGGGATGCTCTTGATGCAAAAAGAGGAAGACATCTTGCGACCACAGCTGTGGCATTTGACTGCCCGGTAACCTCTCCGTTGGCATGGGCCCTAATCATGTTATGCATTTTGCTCTCTCTATCTGGTGTTTAAGCCTACCCAGGGCCATGTAACAGATTAGTGTGTGTCGCAACAGACCAGGCTTTAAAAAGCATAGTAAATAGAAAGATTATATTTAAAAATAAAATAATATTTTATGTAGGGTGGGAAAACTAAATCCTCTGTGTTGAGCTGTATTATGCATAATGCCTGGGCACCAGCTTACTTAAAAATATAGATGCAGAGGAATAATAACTCATAAATGTTACTTGCAACCCCACAGCACCCAGATACACACATCTCCATATGTCTTGGTCATCTGTGTGGCATTGTCTTTCTCTAAGCAATAGACAGAGTAAAAAAAAACACATCTAACAAGATGTTAAGTACACTTGTACATTTGTCATTTAGATGCATTAAAATAATTGAATGAGGGTGGTTAGAAGTGAGCGCTGTTGGAAGTATGGATAAGGGAGTATAAACTAATGAATTACCTGTCGGGAGTCCAAAATAATTGACGTGGCCAACTGCCCCCCTACCCCCCTCGCTCCCTCCCAACTTTTCATTTATTACATTTTTGGAATAAATCGGTTATGGGCTGACAAGATGAAGACCAGCGGTGTCCATGCCTCTAATAATGTTTTACACAAGCACCAGAATGCAGCTTCTCTCTTCTGTAACTATGATAACCTCAGAAGTTCAGCCCCCATGCCCTATACTTCAGTGGGTACTTGCTGCCCACATTTACCCCCTTTCCACCAACACGAACCTAGAGCCAGTTCCGTGCCGGTGCTAGAGCCAGTTCACCCTGGGTTCAATTTGCGAGCCTTAGAAGAACCGTTTGCTTTTCTTTTGGCTAGAGAACCACGTCATTATGTCAGTATATACGTCAGTATACGTCACTGCTTTCGCAGCAACGCAAGCCTCAACTGCAACGCACATCAGCAATGGCGGACAAGCCATTAGTTAGCCACTCTACTCAACTGAAATTGCTTTTTCAACTTCCAGTGCCTCTTCCCCGTTCTTAATTTAAGACGTGCCTGGCGTGCTCCTTTTTCAAAGCGGCTTGCACTTTTTAATTTTCGGCATAGCACCTCATGTAGCCTATCTGATGTGGAAAATAGTTGAACTTTTACCAAAGTGCAGCGCTCATCAAATGTCACTTCTTTGTCAGCCAGCCAATAAAAATCGATCAAAGGCGGGACTAAAGGTTATGCTTGGTCTTGAGCAGCAAAGAGTTGGAGCCAGCTTGGAACCCATTTTGCTGGCCGAGAGCCGGCTCTTTGACGCTGGAAAAGCAACAAACGGGTTCAAGATTTGGCTCTGGCTCCAAACCAGCCCTGGAACTTTCTTCGTGGAAAATGGGTAATAGAGACAGGACCCTGCCAGGACATCAGCCCCCATACCCTATACCCCAGTGGGTACTTACTGCCCACATAGACAGGACCCTGCCAGGACATCAGCCCCCATACCCTATACCCCACTGGGTACTTACTGCCCACATAGACAGGACCCTGCCAGGACATCAGCCTCCATACCCTATACCCCAGTGGATATTTACTGTCCACGTAGAAACAAGACCCTGCCAGGACATCAGCCCCCATACCCTATACCCCACTGGGTACTTACTCCCCACATAGAGACAGGACCCTGCTAGGACATGGCCGTCTGCTCCATGACACACCAGGTTGTCTCCTGACTGCTGCTGGGAGCCGTTGAGCCGGTGGAGGGTGACACTCAGGGTGTTGGGACTCTGGACTCCGTAGGTGCTGCTGGACACACGCTTCCCGTTCAGCGTCCAGTACATGGTGCTGGCGTGGAGGCCCGTCTCGGCACCCACCGTGCACGTGGCTGTTAGACTGGAACCGATCCGTAAAGCTGGGTCCTGAGGGAGGATCACTGCCACATCTGGACAATGGACACGCAAACACACACCCACACACACACACACACACACACAGCATTTCATCAACTAAATATGCGACCATGTCAATTCCAAGGTATTGCTAGGATCTAGGCAGAAATCTGTTTAATCCGTTTTCATGAAAGTTTAAACAGTATGAAGGATTCCATATTGAAGCAGTTAAATAAAACTTATTAGGTCAGATCAAAGTCGAAATCTGACAGGGAACCAAGAAAAATATTTTAGCCTTGCGAACAGCGATGTTGTTCATCTGTTTAGTGAGTTTGAATCAGCTGCCCTGCTATACAAGGAGGACCCAGGACATATTTTTGACCCCAGAGGTAACAATAATGTCTGGTTCCTGGGATAGGGTCACCTAAAAAAGGTCACACGGAGTTGTTTGTCAAATATGTGAATGCTTTTCAATACCACGACTATATTCGGCTTCCTTGGAGACTAGACCGCCCAAAGACGGATGCTCATGAAATGTATTACCCCTGGGTTGCTTCAGGGAGATTCAAGGGCTAATGTGGTTAAGTTCATTAAGAAAACTCTAGATGGGAGGCAGAGAAGCTTTCCAACACATTTGCCAACAAGCCTAGGACCAGCCTGACTGATCTTCTGTGAACCAAGGAGTGTTTGACGGGCATAGAAATGTAATAGGATCATTTACCCTACATCTAGTCTCTGTCTTATTTTGGATATTTGTTTTTTATTTAGCCACAAACACATACCACGTTTTGACTTGTAAAAAACGCTACACGGTTTATATATAGATCTAAAAACATTGCCTCATTGTTGCTTAAGGTCTGTCTAAAATGTACACAGGGGAAAACATATTGGCACCGCAAGGATATTATCCGAAATCCCAAATGTTTTGATTCAGACAAACAAATGTTGACTAAAGAGGTGCTTTTTTCATTTCATCTGTTCAAAATCACCAACTGAGAATGGTGCCTTTACAGCAGTGAATTACACGCCGTGCAGCATAAAACTACGCTTTCTTCTTAGAAAATGGTTTGTGACGCCGAAAAAGAAAAGCCTAGCAAATAGATGGATATATAAAACGTGTATAAATATTACATGTATTTATAGTTATTATCTTTAGACATCTGTACTCTGTAGACTGCATTTTTGGACAAGAAATAATAATCCTTGACCCACCTTTAGTGGCTTTCTTTGGTGCTTGCAACTTTTGGGTTGTTATTTTTGCACCAAAAAGGTGCAGTTTGTATACCATGATACACAATATTATTTGCAATATTATTTGTCCATTTCAATTATGCTTTAAAACAAAAGATAGTTCAGTCATTTATATATTGAACATTTTCTAAAATACTTTTGACAGTTTTAGGTTAGAAGAATACAGAATGGGTGCACGAATTAATTGTCTCGAGACTCCTGGACCAAACAGAAATGTTGCTCCCATGGCAGCTTTGGCCATTTTTGTCAACATGTCACAAATATTCTAATTGGTAGAGGAAAGGTTAGAGATATGGTTATGAAGCCAGCTCTCTTGTTGTTCTCTCAACTTTTATTCAGTTTACACTTTTCTTAAAGAGTAGCCACATATTGATCTTTGTCATTCTCAATGAATATTTAAGAATGGAATAGTACAATGGAATGCAATGGAATAGTAATCACCTCACTTTTATCTGCCAGTTGCTTGAGGTCTCATGTGCCTGCTTGCAGCTAATTTCTACATCTTGCAGACCACCAAAGAGGCTTTCTGCCTAGAGCTTCCTGGGCAATGCGGGGATTTTGACGTCTTCTCTCTGCACAACGCAGATTAGTAATTGGTCAAAATAAAATGTGAACAAAAGGCCTTGCCTACAAATTGTTTTCCAAGTGTTTAGATATATGAGACATGTAAAAGCCATTGTTAGAGACAAATGGTCCAAAAAATCTTTGCTAGATTTGTCAGAAATCTGTTGTTTATGCTGGAATCGGTCACGGTAACTTGCATTACATTAACCTATTGTAGCCATCTAGCATCTGGATTGAGGCAGCATTAATGTGGCAATCCCACCTCCTGGCAAAGCCCCCGATTTAGACAGTCCTTATATGGGGTGGCAGTTAGCTCAAACTTGGAGAGTTGCTCTTAAAATGTATGGCTTCTTACAAATCTGTAAAAATATAATTGAATAAAACTAATATATTGTTTTCTAACCATTTTGAGACATAAACAATTGTAATTAACTGTTTTATCTTTATATAAATAGATTACAAAACAAATCTTTTCATTCAGGGCAGTCATTTTTTATAGCCTATTTTATCAAAGTTTTCTTTTGCTGCTTACACATTTGAATGAATTGTGATGTAATAAACTGAGTGATATCAAACTAATTTGCTGTGTAAACAAAGGTCTTCAAGTGATGTTTCTGGGCAATTTTATTAATGTCCTTTTAAACACAATTTTAAAATGGTACTCACATTGAGACAAAATAAGCAATAAAATGTGAAACGAAATGTGACTTACAGCACAAGCATGTTCAACTATTTATTATTTACACTTAGAATGTCTTGGTAAGAAAACACATTTGATCACCACTGATTAACCTCCCATTAGAGACATATTACGAAGGTATAATGTACATATTGTCTGTCAAAAGATCTGTGTCTAGGAAATGTATTAACTTTAATTAAAATATATTCAACAACCAACTCCAAAAAGTCAAGTGTATATTATAAATACTTTATAGCATTGTCACAAACAATGCCTGTTTTTTTGTATTACATTTTTATAATAGTTTGTCAAAGTCAAAAAAAGGAAAAACTGAGGATAACATAATAGCATAAATGCGTTCCTTTGTTCTATCTCCTTGAAAAGTTTTTTCTCTCATGTGTTTATCATCTTGCAGCTCTTCGTTCACGGGGACACTTTTGGTTAATGTTTTAGCAAGTTTGACCTTTTTAAATGAACAAAAATGTGAATGCCAATTGGATAGCTGTTTTTGAATACAATAGCAGGGCCAGGCCTAATCAAAACATTCAATCACATACAGTAGGCCTAATGCTTGTGAACAAGTCAAATGACGAACTTTATATTCCATTAAGTTATATAATTTCGACTATAAACATTTTATGTTGCCTGTTTTTGAGCGTCTGCATGTTCTGACATTTTCATGGTCGTCGCACTCGCACACTTTGTTGACAAATAAAATTTCTGCTGATGGCACTTTCGGGACTTAAAACGTTAAATAATAGACTAATTCTAACCTTTAAGGTTATCTTGCTTGAGGTCGTCATCGGAAATAAAATAAATTACCATATTGTTTATGTGCATTGCAGCATTTAACTATTAATGTTGCATGTCGGAACCTTTATTGGCTATAAAACTCATTCTTACTCATATTAGAGGCGTTTTAGCCTGCTTGTATAGACGCAACCAGTAGAACTGTCAGTATGCTGCCTATGACATTTTGATTGCTTTTTTAACAATATGTATCTACAGTTCAGAACACTTGAAACCAATGAAATCAATTACATCCTTGTTTTTAACAATTTTTAAACTGGCTACTTACGTTTAACTGGTAGCACACGTGGAACCAGCAGGGTTAAAAGCAACAAGCAAATCATAGTAGGCCTACAGCAGGCTACCAGCTTTTAGGCTCTTCAATACTTTCTTCTCTCCGACTGCTGTTGGGCTCCAGATAAGAATCACACTGCTAATAGCAGCTGAGAAAACACGCGTCTTGAATTACCGCTCTCGACAATGCTGTGTGACACCATCCAGTCCGGTGTTCGAAAACCATGCAGGTCTGATTGTGGAAACATTAAGGTAAGTAACCTTGAGCTTTACGTTTAATCAAGTGCGCTTTGCTTGGTACACGCCCCATTGGCTAAAATATTCAAGTTGATACTTTATGCTCCTCCCTTGTCTTGCAGTCATAAGTAATTACTATTCCCCGGCCATTCTGCCCCTTCTTCTCTAAATAAGACAATAACTGTTAGTGATTATCATCAGACGCTGAATGAGTGTATGCAATGATTGAACAATTGAATGATTTTGAATTTAAATAAAAGACTTACATGCAAACAGCACACACAATAAACTTTCTAACTTTTATTATTGAACCAATGATGGGTTATCTACCTGAAATGACTGAGTACTTTACTATAGTATTTAATTTAGAGCCTAAACTATGTCTTTCCTTTTCTTTTGAATGGACTTGAGTAGACATAAAAACCAAAAGGAGACAATATAGTAGCAGCCACACGACGTTAAGGTAGACTGTACACAAAACAGACACCCTTATCCCTGGACCACGTTCTGCCACAAAACATCAGCAGATATATTTTATATTAGTATTGTTATTGCCTAATTAGGTTCTGCAGTAGGCAATTCAGCAAGAAAACCTTTTCGCTCGGGGAGGGGCAGCAGCGTGTGGGTGATGATGTTTGGAGTGACGACACCGCGAGCTCAGCAGACGATTACCCAAGCAGATAGAAATCAGGTTGAACCTACATCCATCCAAGTGGCACAACAGAACAAATAGAAGCATCAGTGTTTGCCCAAGCAGTGGTAATAAAATTCGGCTTTGAAATGCCTCGGTTGTACGGAAGAGTGTGCGGCTTTTCTGCTCTTGTTTCGGTGCTTCTCGCTGGGCTCGTAGCTGCGTCTTCTGATCTGTTTGACAACGAGCTGGGCGACATCAATTACTGCAAAAAGCAATGCCAGATCACCATCAAAAACAAAAGCCCTGCCAAAGTAAGTGACCGATTGCATATCATGGAGCTGCTGAGTTTGATTACACAATCAGCAATCTCACAGCCGATAGCTTAATTCAACTATACTGCAAACAAGGATGCAATGGATCAAATTGCCTATTGACAAACGACAGGCTACTCTTTCATGCATTCTGAATGGCACGCGGTGGTTGAACCAACAGCCTAGCAATGTGCCTTTAATTTAATGAAACGTTACATATGTTCTGGTTTTGTTTTTTTGTAGGTCGTTACCAGCACTACTTTCCGGACCGTACATATTTAGAATATCTCAAGCGTTTTGTGTAGCTCTACAATGCATGTTTACTGCGGAAAGCATTTGCGTCTTTGTCGTTAAAAGAGCATGAATGTGGCCTACCCAAAATATGTATTACGCTACTGGTAATAGACCAATTGATGATGTAGTGATGTAGGCCTAACGCTCAGCTAGGTATGCTATTTACAGATCACCATCTCCTCCTCCTCCTCCTTCTCCTCCTTCTCCTCCTCCTCCTCATCTGCTCAGGTGTGGTTCAAGCATCATGCAGGGCAGGCTGTGCAGCAAAATGGATCGGTGCTCAAACTATGCGGAGTCACCTGTTTCCAAGCGCTCTGCACCATTTTAACATTTCCTGCAATGCTTCCTATAATTTGTGTCTAAGAAGAAGATGTGTTTTATTTCTAAAATGACTGGTGCTGTTGAGTTTCCAAATAAGTCTGAGGTTATACATTTTGAAACCGTATCAGAGTAAACTCCCACTGGGCTAGCTACGAATTTTCGAAATAGACCAACTTAATCGAAAGGAACGCATGACCGGAATATATCTTGAAACCGTTCATTCTCATTAAGGGTCTGTGTGTCATGTTCCCGAATTGGTCACACGTGGGCGCTATGATTGAGCAGAAGAACTGGCATTGAGAAAGCTGTCTGTCAGCGTAACATTTTCTAGTGTGATGGCTGTGTAAATGGATTGTATGTTTCACTCTGTTTTAAAAAATCCAACGCATGTAGCTTAAACTGCACATGGCCAATAAGCATCAACATCTAAAGACCTTTTCCAGGATCCTTTGTAAGTGACCTAGAGGAGGAAACTGTCTGTGACTGTGCATAATTTAAGTACCTAGCTAGGGAATCACAGTGGTATTCAGATGGATACATGTTCTCTTTCTCCTGTCTGGTCTGTAGGAGTCCATAATGAACGCCTGTCACCGCGGCTGTCGCCTCTACTCCATCTGCCAGTTTGTGAACGGAAATGCTGGCTTCAACACCAGCAGGGAGGAGTGCCAGGGAGGTAAGGCTGTCTTTTTGTGTGTCTTCCCATCTGTCTGCCCTGCTGTACGTCTGTCCATCTGCGTTTCTGTCTGTCTCATTGGTCGAGGGAGGAGGTGAGAGGGAGGGCAGAATGAGCTGAGGGAGCGGACCAGTGTCTCGTCACCTCACTAATAAGGCCTATCAACTTCTACAGCCCGTCCAGTATCTTGCTCTTTTTGCGGCTTTTCAGGTTAAGTTAGTCTGTGTTCCGGACCTCCTATGCGCACACCATATGCTGGACATGCTGGACGTCCATGGGAGCAAGAGCAGGAGGGTGTCTAGTCGCGTGGAGCTCGTTTCCCCGGGTCGCGCCCGCTGTGTTAGATTGGAAATCAATGCTGTGGTCGTCCTCTGTAGCGCAGGCGGCAGATGTCCAAAATGATGCCTCATATTGATGAGGGTTAAGTGGGGAAAACGGAGTGAACAGATGCTCCATCATTTCTCCTGTTAATCGCTCTCTCTTAACACCCCTATCCCCTTTCCCGACCTCTCAGTACCTGCTTTTTCCGAGTCCTACTATTGTACCATGTACCACCATCATTTTGTACTCGTCACATACAACATAGCCATCCAAAATATCAGTGACCTCTTTTTTTCTCTCTCTCTGTCTCTCTTACTTTCTCTCCTGCTTTGTGTCTCTCTCTCTCTCTCTCTCTCTCCTGCTTTGTGTCTATGTCTCTCTAGCCTGCCAGGAGGCATACAACAAGCTGCTGGAGCAGGAGGCCTGCAGCACCGGCTGTGCCAGCCAACCTTCTGAACCCGAGATCAAGAGGAGGAAGGTGGGAATGGTCACTCAGCAGTCTGCACACATACATGAATACATAAACACAAGCAAATACATGCTGACAGAGGCACGCACGATGCGCACAAACACACACCCATCAAGGCCACACGCAAGGAGTCGCACACACACACACACACACACACACACACACACACGATGATGGCTCTTGAACTCTTTCCCTGTCCTTGGCTGCAGCTGAAGGCCATGGCCCATCGCCCTAAGCCCCCCTCCGTCATGGACACCGTGTCCAGCTGGTGTAATGACATTGTCAGCTCTGCCCAGAGCTTCATCTCCTCCACCTGGACCTTCTACCTGCAGGCGGACGACGGCAAGGTGGTGGTCTTCCAGGTGAGACCCCCCCCCCCCCACACACACACACACACACACACACTAACACATACACACACACACACCACTCGCCATTCCTGCAGCGTGCTGAAACACTGTCCGCTCATTATTTGGGCACATGCAGAATTTGGAGAAGTTACATTTTTCAATGCCTTTGTTAATAGAGACATTACTGAGGCTTACTCAAGTTGGAAGGACGCATGCTAAATAATAGGTTTCCAGCGTAGTACGTGCAAAGAACTGACGAATCTTCATATTCATATACACATCTATAGTTACGGCACAGACAGCCTGACTGACCAAATAAGGACAGCCAAAAATGACTGTCTAAACTTCAATTAAGCCTGTATGTATTTGTTTACGTCAGAATGTATATGTAATAATTATAGAGGAGCCGCTGTCTGAGGTAAACTCAGTCTAGACATGCTGACATGTTTAAGTTTGACATATCTACAGTATGTATGTTTGAAAATAACGTGAGTGGGCAGACTTAACCTACAGACAGGGAGAAAGGAGGCCTGCAAGGCCCCTCTCGGAAAGATTTATGGATTTATGAAAACAAGGCAATCCCCCAGTTTCCATTCCTACGGCTTTGTCGTGGGCTGATGGATGAGTTTGCTCTCCGCCCCTGACGTGTC
Organism: Galaxias olidus; assembly: GCA_026901105.3. Lineage (NCBI taxonomy): Eukaryota > Metazoa > Chordata > Actinopteri > Galaxiiformes > Galaxiidae > Galaxias > Galaxias olidus. The sequence continues at coordinate 167,518 of JAPMUY010002235.1, forward strand.
TCTTGTTTAGTGGGCAGCAGACGGGGTTGCCTGCAAACCCCCTTGACGGATCGACTCGCTGGGTTTGATTAAGAAACAACCCCAAAAGGAAAACGCTAAGGCTGAGCGACAGCCAAGGGGAAGGCCAAGGCGTGGCCGCAATACAAATCCCGCTGTGTGGATGAGGAAGGCTGCCATGGCCAACCACCCCAAACCTGAGGAAAACAAAAATGTGAACTAGTCAGAGACCTGTGGAAGCTGCATGTCCCGATAATTAAGACATTTTCTCTAAGCTCTCCAAATTGACTGATGCCCGGAAAAAAATTAGGGTGGCGCTGGAGCAGAGCAGTGGGAAAGGGGGGGACTGTCGCTAAATCAATTGATGGGAGAGTACCTTCCTAAGCGGGAACGTCTGAAGTCAGCCACCTTGTGGAACAGAACCAATGTGAGCTCACGGAGCGCCGCGCCGCACGCTTCAATTCCAGCCAAAGGTTCCTTCGTTTAATGAGGAAGTCGTTATGCACCGGAACGACTCGGCTCCTTTTATCTCTTCCGTTCCACTCTTCCCGTTGGGAAATGAAGAACCCGGTCGCCCACTGCAGAGAGGCTGATCACAGGAAATGGGAGGGAGAGGCTCCTCTGATCCCTGGAGTCGAGCCACCTGTGTAGTCTGAGACGCCGCTGAGTCGGCGGCCCTCCGTGGTAATCAGGCCACTTCCTCTTCGGACTAAACACCGCCTCTCGCCAGCAGGGCCAGAAAGAGAGAGCTTGTTTGGAAGGGGGGGGGGGGACATTGCTGGCTGGTTTTCACATTTCAACACGTTGGCTAACAAATGGTAGTCCCACGCCAGCCGGGGTCACCCGCAGCGGTGTCCTCACAGGGCACCCCGTCCAAAACAGGAATGACACTCCTCACCGCGCGTAAAAAGAAAAAAAAAACCCTAGCAAACGTCTAAATCAGGGGAGTGAGCTTGTGTCTAATTTGGTCCAGGATCGTGTCCCGCTGGAGCTCCAGCAGAGCACCTTTTGGCATTCCCTCCCGTAATGCGTGGCAGATGGAGACCAGGCCAGCCAGTAAAAAAAAAAAAAAAAAAAAAAAAACGAGCGTCCTCCTCAAATGGGCTCTCTATCCCCAGCCCCTTTCTCTTGGCGGGGCATCTGTTTCCAATGCGCCCCACAAACAGCGTCACCACAGCCAGGGCCCCCTGGGAAACGGCGTTGACAATAGCACTAGTTTGAGACTACGGGGGAATGTTGATGCAACAGAACGGCCACATTATGGAACGAGGCGGTGTAAATTTGAAGTCAGATTTAGCATGGTGTGTCTTACAGTTTAGGCTAGCCAAACAACGCGATAGTGCACTCGAGCATTTCTGTTCACACTCGTGTTAAATGAGGGAAAAGGTAGCTCTCTTTTAAAGTGGCTTTTAGAGAGCTGTGTCTTTGCTAATGCGGACAGTTGGGCGGCCCTTACTACCACTAGCCGGGCTGTTTGCTGCCTGCTGCTGCTGTTGAGGAAGGTTCAGCAGAGGGGAAACCAAATCCGCTTTTAATGAGTTCTCCAGGGGGAGCCAGAAACACAGTCCACATAATGAAAGGCACAAGAAGGATTGCAACTGACAGAGCAGGGTCAGGCAAAGTGTGTGTGTGTGTGTATGTACATGTCAACAAGGATTCACAACCTTCTTTAAATGACCCACATTCATTTCACGGAGTGTTTGAAAGGCCTCCATTTAAAGGTACTCTCCCAGGTCAAGTGGCCTTTCCATGTTTCAGTTCCCCAGAGAGGAGAGTGGCGTAGCTGGCTTAAGGATCCAGCCAGACAAGCCTCCCCAGTGGACAGACAGCCAGGGGCTCATTACAGTGAGGTTTCAAACCGGAAATCCAATCTCCACCAAAACGGGGAGAACTTTACATTTCCTACCATCACGGTCTTGTCTTGGTTCTCATCTACCCTCAACTTGTGCTTGGCAGGTTTCCTGACCAGTTCTCCTTACCACATTAGTCATGTCCATCATGATTTCAGAGTCTGCCCGCTACAGCTTAGAAAAGGCTAAATGTGTGGCCTCTTTTCCTCCCTCTCAGTAGAGTTTAGTTTAGTCCATGTTCCCTGTTTATGACGCTGCGGAAAGCCTAAGGCTGAAACGCCTCCGTGTTTCTTGCTGCTGCACATAAAAAAAAAAAAATGTTGTACAGACGGATTTGTCTTCATTGTTTATTGTGTGATTTAGGAGAGGCACCCGGTATAGAGTAAATATGTTTGAGGTGAGCACGCCAGTTCGTTTGTGTTTCTCTCTGTCTGGTTCAGCTTCGAGCCCAGCCTTCTTAGTGCTGAGTTGTGCTGTGTTTGAGCCAAGCTCCATTAACCAGACCCTTCCCCCAGACCCACCCCACCCCCAACCCCTCACAGTCTTGTGGCTTCTCAGCGTGAAATTGCTCCTGCTTGTCCTGACCGTGCGCCTTGATCCCCAGAGCCAGCCAGACCTGGAGTACTCTCTGCCCGAGCTGCAGGCTCCACGCTCCAACGTGGCCGACAAGCCCTGGCCCCAGGCCCACTCCCACACCCAGAGACCCCATGGTGAGACACACACACACACACACACACACACACACACACACTGCCAAACCTTGGCGTCTGATCCATTCCCACAGCCTGTGAAAGCCCTGGTGGTGGGGGTCTGACTCCTTGACACATGTCGTGTCTTCCCACATGCTGCCATCTTAATGTTAAGTCAACACTCTTTTTAAAGCACCTTACTTTCCTCTGTTTGGACTTGTCAGGGCAACGTCGCGTCAAAAACTTTATTTTTTATTTTTTATTCTCCACCAATACAGATGCGGTTGTTAGAAATGCTATTCCAAACGCGCACCGTTTGAGGTTTTCTCTAGTTTGAGGTTGGTTAAGGTGTTTGGGCTGAGCTGTTCACCTTCTCCCTGTGCGCAGGCACGAGAGTGCACGGAGAGAAAGGTGTCTCCAAAGCGGGAGGAAAGGGGAAGCACCTGGTCCAGCATGCCGACGACCCCACCGCCGAACACGACTTCCTGGGCTGCATGTCGAGGTGAGGTCGTCTCCCGGCATCGACTCGCCTCACAAAGTTTGTTGGGTAACCGTGCCAGCACGGAGATGCCGGTTCAACGTTTGAGAGTTAAAAGTCAAGTGCTTGTTTCAGTTCTTTTAAATTCTGTATTTAATATCTCCGGAGAAGTGATAGTTCCGGTTTTCACTGATAGGACCTTGTGGACTATTCGGAGCCATATGTCTGAGAAAGCAAATTGTCAGAGACACCTGGAAATTCTTAAATACATTTTTTGTTGTGAGTTCTCTTCAAGAACGTGTGTCTCTCTCTCTCTCTCTCTCTCCCTCGGTCCTCCCCCTGCCACAGGCGCTCCGGTCTCCCCCGATGGATCCTGGCAGCGTGTCTCTTCCTGTCCATCATGGTCATGCTGTGGCTGAGCTGTGCCAGCCTTGTCACCGCCCCGGAGCAGCACATCAAAACACAGGTAGGCACAGCGGGAGCGCACGCAGGTCGTCACAGCAGTTCCCCCAAAAAAGACATGGTTCAACCGACACCTTTACTTAGACTCAGAAAAGACTCAGACTTAGAAAAGTGTATCAGGAAAGTATAGCGTCTCAGAAACATACGGAGTCTGTGGCCGTTGTGCTTGTCGGTTGAGGGGAAAGTGTAGGGAAGAGTCGGTTGGCTCCGTAAAGCGTGTGCTGACCGCCTTGTCTGTCCCTGCAGCTGAGCATTAACGGAGACAAAGACTTCCTGGACGACGTTCAGAAGGCCACTCCGTACCACATGACCCCATTAATTGCCGTGTCCATCAACCAGTCAGAGGAGAGCGAGGAGGCGGGACCACTGCCAGTCAAGGTTGACCTCAACAAGACATGTCTTTAAGGGACCAATGGGAGTTGCTCTCTGGTAGCTCACTGCTTTGAAACAAACACGTCTACACACAAACACACAACGCATTTTTTTTGTTTGTTAGAAAAGCATGGTACACATGGTATTATGACACACACGGTACCTTCTGATAAAGCTCCAATTTCTGAGACAGCTCCACTGGTCTATATGCCTGTAGCCCTCGTCTTTGTAATAGAGATTTCCTATACCTCCAGGGTCCATTGGTGTACGTCACATAACGCTTTGCTTATAGTTTATTAAATGGACAATAGAAGGCAAACCTCTTCTAATAGTAGCCATTTATAGTTTACTGGGACTAGCCTGGAGCCTGACAGTTGGGATGGGTTGGAGAGCTTTCTAAGCCCTTTTATGTAACGTGTAAACAAGAGGTAGCAAATTGAGATTCAAATTGAAAATGAGTTGCAGTTCTCCTCAGGCCCAGGTCGGTATTTATTGGTTTAGAAAAAAAAGAAAAGGTGCTGCCATGAAAACAATTATTTTGAAAGCAATTTGGTGTGCTCCGGTCGACAGCTGTCCAAGTGCACGTTTGATGTACCTTGGGTGATCAGTTGTCTTGAGTGCTGTTTTCACCTGTGAGAAACGTTAACTAGTAAGCGCTCCTATATATTAGGATTTTTTTCACCCTCACTGCATGAAAGAGAGTTTGCATACAATAAAAGACCCAATATGATTGATGGGTGACATTTTGCAAATAAAAAAGGGGATTATTTTTCTGAGACGTCATGGTGTCTGGCATATTGTGTGTGTGCGTGCGTGCGTGCGTGCGTGCGTGCACACACACGCGCGCGTGTGTTTGTGTGTGAGCACTCATGTGTCTGTATCTTTGTGTTTCTGAAACAGATCAATACAATGAAACAGTACTTAGGAGGCTGTACTCAGACCGAAACTAAACGCAACACGCATTGGGTTTTATTTATTGTATGTATTTATTCCGAATCGGTGACGCAATATACCTATAGTGTCATTGAGGTGCCGTGTATAAAGCCCATCATTCCGTCCTACTTATCAACTTGCTATGACTAATACATTTAGCACTTTTTCCAGCATTGGAAAGAGACACAGGAAAGGCTTGTTACTGTATAATAAACCCACTATTATTCTTAGCCCCTGAAAGGAGATAAGCTCTTATGTGCCATGCGCTTTCTACCAGTAGACTGTTTTGTATGCCATGCGAGCCCATTCTGAGGGACAACTAATGTGGTGACGCGTATTGCAAGGCTTTTAGAGTAGACCTTTGTTATCAGAGTTACAGGCTGTTTTTTTCCAGACTTTATTTTCCTCCTTTGTACTTTTGATGTCCGGTAAATCTCTTCTCACCCACGCTGTGTAGTCACAGTGCATGCCAGCGTAGCTATGCCACTATAACTGAACCACCCATATCAGTATGGCAAGAATATACTGTAGACTTGTGGCTTTTGTGTTGCTATTTACTGTAAATGTTGAATAGAATGTGTAATAAATAGCTTATGATGATCATAACAATGTCATGATTTATGCCTAAGGAATGAGCATACGGATGGTTTTTTTCAAAAGCCATTCACCAATTCATGGCTCTTTAAAGATGATGATAATCTAAGGATATACTACTAAGGAACCACGCACCTGGATTTAAAGAACAAAGCTGTTTACTATCCATCTTGATTTCTGTAGTCATAGAAACCTTGAGCTGTAACGTTTTCTTAATTTCTGAACAGTTTTCAATAATATGAATAAAGTGTTTTATTGGTAAAAATATGAACGTCTATTTTCTATCTTTTTTTACCATTACATAACAAGGTTTCTTGTTGCCTTCTTTTATGTAAGAAACACATTTTAGTTTGTTTTAGTGTTTTGCTAGCAGGGCACCCTTCAATACATCTGGAATACATTTTCCAGTTTGTCCAATCCGTTTTTGGTAAAAGACAAATACGAGCAATTCAAAAGGTCCTATCAATTTAGTTGCAATCAAGCCAGAAAAGGATTTTAAGTATGCGTCAACAGTAACAGATATACATCATTAATAGCCTTCGTAGTTCTTAGGGAGAGCTTGGAAGTTCAAATGGAAACAGTTTTTCTGACCACATGGTGGGGCTAGAGGTACACCTATTGGAAATCCTCACACTCCTGACAGACGCTGTTCAATATATTGATGAGCTCTGTCCAATGTCTGCAGACATAAATGGTACTCTCTGTCCTGAATTCAAGATGTGACGTTCACTCTCCTTTGGTTCTTAGAACATCGTTGGTTCCGTTAGCGATTACTGGGTCTGATGTGGATGATTTGTCCTATGAGAAATTAGGATGACTGCCCCCGCGCAGCGTTTCTCCACGCCGATCCCTTCTCATTTGTAATTCTCTGATTGGTATAAATCCGTATGTTAGCATTTCATTCATGGTTCTCATTGCGGCCTCGTTAGAATTCCCTCCATGGAGCGAGACCGTTCATGGTGCGGATGTGTCCGTGCGTCAGGGATTATGACCTTGATCCTACTGCTAACACACCTGTTTCAAGCAAGTGTTTGGTGAAATTCTGACCTCGTCCGGCTAACTTCCTCATCACAAACCCTCTAAAAATTCAAACGTTCTTGATGTGTGCACTGATCCCATGCTATATACAGTGCCTTGCAAAAGTATTCACCCCCCTTGGCTTGTTACTCATTTTGTTACATTACAACCTGTAATTTAAATGCTTTTTTAATCTGAATTTTATGTGATGGATCTGCACAAAATAGTCTAAGTTGGTGAAGTGAAATGAGAAAAAAATATATATTAATAATTATTTTTTAAAATAAAAATCTGGAAATTGGCATGTGCATATGTATTCACCCCCTTTGCTATGAAGCCCCTCAAAAGTTCTGGTGCAACCAATTACCTTCAGGGAGTAACATAATTTGTGAAATGAAGTCCACCTGTGTGTAATGTAAGTGTCACATGATCTGTCAGTATAAACACACCTTTTCTGAAAGGTCCCAGAGGCTGCAACACCACTGAGCAAGAGGCATCACACCATGAAGACCAAGGAGCTCTCCCAACAAGTCAGGGACAAAGTTGTTGAGAAGTACTAGTCAGGGTTGGGTTATAAAAAAATATCCAAATCTTTGATGATCCCCCGGAGCACCATCAAATCCATCATCTTCAAATGGAAAGAACATGGTACCACAACAAACCTGCCAAGAGAGGGCCGCACACCAAAACTCACAGACCGGGCAAGGAGGGCATTAATCAGAGAGGCAGCACAGAGACCAAAGGTAACCCTAAAGGAGCTGCAGAGTTCCACAGCAGAGACTGGTGTATCTGCGCATGGGACCACAATAGGCCGTACACTCCATAGAGCTGGGCTTTATGGAAGAGTGGCCAGAAAAAAGCCATTACTTAGTGTTAAAAATAAGATGGCACGTTTTGAGTTTGCCAAAAGGCATGTGGGCGACTCCCCAAAAGAATGGAGGAAGGTGCTCTGGTCAGATGAGACTAAAATTGAACTTTTCGGCCACCAAGGAAAACGCTATGTATGGCGCAAACCCAACACATCCCATCACCCCAAGAACACCATCCCCACAGTGGTGGCAGCATCATGCAGTGGGGATGTTTTTCAGCAGCAGGGACTGGGAAACTGACCACAGATTCTCAATTGGATTCAGACTGAAACAGGTTTTGCTCAAGAATATCCCTGTATTTAGCACCATCCATCTTTCCCTCGACTCGAATCAGTTTCCCAGTCTTGAAGATTGCTGTTCACAAGCGGAAACCATCCAACATGAAAGAGCTGGAGCAGTTTTGCCTTGAGGAATGGGCAAAAATCCCAGTGGCAAGATGTGGCAAGCTCATAGAGACTTATCCAAAGCGACTTGGAGCTGTAATTGCCGTAAAAGGTGGCTCTACAAAGTACTGACTTTAGGGGGGTGAATAGTTATGCACGCTGAAGTTTTCTGTTATTTTGTCCTATTTGTTTGCTTCACAATAAAAAAAAAATCACATCTTCAAAGTTGTAGGCATGTTCTGTGGATAAAATGATGCAAACCTTCAAACAATCCGTTCTAATTCCAGGTTGTGAGGCAACAAAACATGAAAAATGCCAAGGGGGGTGAATACTTTTGCAAGGCACTGTATATATATATATATATATCACAGTATAACCAGCACATCTCTCCAAGTGTTGCACCAATATTTGCTTTAGAAGGTACAAAACTACATTTCCCTCAAGGATACAGTACAGTAGGAGTACATACATGCTATTTCCCTGGCATAGCGGCTATTATCAGTAGCAGAAAGATAGTTCCCTTTAATCTGCAAGGCCAGAACCCCACAAAGCCCATAAATCAGTCAAACTCACAAGTACTAAGTGAACTATTCTGCAATGAAAAGGTACTTACCCAGCCACTACAAGCCATTATGCTCAACATAATCTACAGCAAAGCAAGAGACCTTGGTAATATTTACAATGAGCGCCTTTTGGAATGGGCTCGCGTCTCCCTCGATGGCGCAGAATTGGGATGCTCTCGCCATTCACAGCGACGACAAAAAGCAGTCCTTGATCAAGGAACAGCCATTATACTCCTCTCTTCCTCTGAGCCACTCGCCGGCTCCTCCAGTTCAGACATGTGAATGTTTGCCTTTTTGCAACAGTTCCCCGTTCACCACTCACTGCATAATGGTTGGCCTCTGTGAGTCTTACACAGTGGCAAAACAAGTTGGCCTGGTTTGTATTCACGGTTCGTATGGGTTGTTATGCAGAAAGAAAGTACCCACACACAGAGGTAGAGCTAAAGTGAGAGTAAGGGAATGAGGATGGGGATCTCCAGAGAGGATGTCCTTCACCGGAAACCTTCTCCAGCTGGCGTCAGACCACACCTGGTATATCTGATGTGGCTAAGAATAGACCAGGCTTTTGCATACAAGGACAGGGTGAGACAAAACAACGTGCGTCGGGAGCCGGCCCATTTGAGTTAATGCAAACCCCCCCCCCCCCCGTAGATGGTCGTGTCTCTGTTGACAAAGTGAGCGATACGCCGGGATTTCACGGCCTTTCAGGCCAACACACCCGACATTTGTTACTGTGACTCGCCGTCTGATAAAAGCTTGGGAGCACGGCTGTAACTCTTGTGGCCCCGGTCTTTCGCGCGGTCCCCCTCAGCTGGTGTTATCTGTCAGCCCGGCGCTTCAGCCTGACGAGGACGTCTTATTAGGGTGCAACATGTAGGGATCCTGCAGATAACGGTGACAGAGATCCCCGGGAAAAGGGCCTGCAGCCCCGTTTGTCATCCGCAGGGGGAGCTATGGGCTCAGGTTTGAGTGGCGGTGGCCCCAGCATGAAGAGTTGAATGGCTCCTGGGGGCTGGAGCGGCAATGCGTGGTCTTTCACACTGCTCTCTCTCTCTCTCTCTCTCTCTCCCTCCCTCCCTCCCTTACGCTCGTTCTCTCTCTCTTTCTTTTTATTTCTCTCTCCCCCTCTCACTATCTCACTCTTTTGCTCTATTACTTTTCTTCCTCTCTCTCTCTTCCACGGCAGAAAGCTGTGCTGCTCTCTTATCTAGCCAGACCTGCTGCTGAAGCCAACCTGCAGTGCATTAAACAGCAGAGCCCACCGCCACAGCATACACACACACACAGCACACACACACACACACACACACACACACACACACACACACACACACACACACACACACACACACACACACACACACACAGCATACACACACAGAACACACACACACAGCGCATATACACAGCACTGCTGGACGTGACTGACTGTGGAAATGAACAGAATAATGAGTGGGAGCATCAGAGAGGGAGAGAGAGAAAAAAGAGAAGGGCGTGTAGGGATGTGTCCACAGATGGCATTTAGGGAGGACCCGGCCTCTGGAACCCCATACTGTACATACTGGCCAAGCATCCAGTCATGTTAGAACCTTCTCTCTGTGACTTTAGCCTTTTAGAGACGGATAAAGAGGGAATCAGGGACCGAATAATCAACATTTTGAAAACAATATCCACAGGGTTCAGTGAGAAAGGCAGATTTCAGATGTAAGGGTGTGAATGTCCTACTATGTTATCGGGCTCTATAACATAGATCTTAAACACCTTATGGAGCAGAACGGGTGCATGATGGCTGTAGGTACCCGTAGGTCTATGTAGTTTCTTGTGTTGTTAGGCAAGAGGTAGTGGTAGTATGTTACATGTTCACACACTTCTTAGTATCTACTGTTAGTTTAGGCTCAGTGCACAACTGTTTTCGGTACGATAGGGCTTTGTAAGAATATTTACCCTGGAACTGAATTGAGTTGTCTTAGTTTATTCTTCTTCAGATATACAAAGGACTAGTGGTATTTTCTGCTATTACAGGTGATAAAGCAAAACAGCTACACATATGTGTCTTAGTTGCTCAAACAGAGTTTCCAAGTAAACAATGACATGATACATATTTATATTCACATGTATACAATACTATGAGACAGAACAAAGAACAAGTTGACTATAACAGGAATTAGGGGAATATTAGGGCAAAATATGGTGGGCTAAAATAAATATCTAAATGTATGGGTAACTTGCATATTAACAAGTTTAGTCAATTGGTATAAAATGTTACAATATGGCCACATTTCGGATAAAATAATATAAATTTAATTTAGTAGTGCACACGTTTACCGATTGTACCCCGATCTGCTTTGCAATATTATCAGCCTCTTAGAATGATAGCTGGCTACATGGTCAATATTTAATTGTCAGACGAAGTAACCATATTTGCTTGTTACAAGTTATTGCGACGTGTTCTCTGGCTGTCTCTGTCAAACAGACAGGCAGGCTTCATACACGCGCGCTCAAAATACACACACACACACACACACACACACACACACACACACACACACACACACACACACACACACACACACACACACACACACACACACACTAACATAGAACAAAGTAAAACAGTCACTTGAAATAGAAGACCCAGTACATGTTTGAAGACACTTTACATTACCCAGGTAATTACGCTCTTAAAACACACATCAATTTATAGCCCTGAGTAGACCTATACATTTACATTTAAATAAAAATTCGAAGCATTTTTTTGCATTTAAAGTCATGCACATATCCACACGGATACACTGACTACACGGTACGGATGCTACTCGGACTATTAAACTCCAAGCTGCCCGACACGCCACTCTCCAAACTCGGCGCACAGGCATGAATCGACGGTTTCAAGCTCCCCTCTCTGTGAATTGATTCTACTATGAGCATACTCGAATCTGAGCATTTTCGGGCGGGGTGTGTATTACGAATCATAAGTCTAGTCTCCCACTTATCAGGGTTAAATCTTAGCTATTTTATAAGAATACGTTTTATTTTAGAAATATATACTCATATTTATTTCACAGACAGGATGGAGACTTATTATTTAAGATAATGCGTGCCGTGTTTTTTGTCCCCACAGTCACTACGACCCTGCTCTGAAAAATGGAACATTCCACAATTTATTCCAGGGAAAGACTGACAGTTTTTTGGGTCATGAAGCAGCTGTTCAAGTCAGTGCTCGTTCCTCCCTCCGCTGGAATAAGAAATTAGTCCATTTTAAAGTAAATAACTCAAGCCTCTAGCTGATAAGGGGTGTTATAGAATAGTGTGCGACTCGATTTTGCAGGGAAATGAACCCAATATTTATATCCAATAAATATGTTTGCCCTCCATGAAATTATTGAACATTTTTCTAGAGTTTATTATGCTGTTAAGAAAATATTTGCAATCCAGTAGGCCTCTTTAAGAAGACAAAAAATTGTTTATGTTGAATTTTACTTATAATACCTTATATAAACATATTTTTTTCAGATTTGAAAGAAAATTGTATTGAAGGTCATTTAGTAGCTTTTGTGAAAATTTAGACCCATGTATTCATAAAAACGCAATGTAAGAGCTCATTGTCAATAACGGTGTTATGGTCTATGGTTTTAATTTTATTTCTGAATTATTCAACAATCAACCCCTCTTTAATAAAACAATAGTCTCGCTGATGGAGCTCCAGGTTGGCCTTTGTGTAATGCCAGAGGGTAGCCACATGAACATTAGTGCATTTATCCACCATATTACGTATTAAAGATAAATAATAAGTTGATATAATTATTCACTCTGCACAAAGTTTAGTGAAGTAAAGTTTTTCATACATTCACAACCATATTTCCTTCATTTATTTCTTATAAAAGGTATTTCTCAAAGCTGTTTTATATCCTCGTCGTTAGTGGAATTCAAGGTTTGATTTTTGTAACATTACTAAGTGCAGACATTTAAAATTGTTACTCTTTTGTGAAGCCTTGCATTTTTACATCATAACCCAGAGCCTACAATCAACCGAGACATGTTGGTCAGAGTATCAAGTGCTGACCATAAACTTTTACAAGATGAAAGTAGCCTACATTAAACATTGTCTGACATTTCAGAATGCATCAGCACGCATTTCCAAATCAAGGAGGAACACCTGCTGCTCTGTTTCTTTGGACTGCCTTTTTATTCATATATCTATTCGTCATTTGGAAATCCTAGTAAAAGGTTGGCAGGGTTACAGAGACAAACATGGGAATAAGCCACGTTAATGTGATGTTCATCTACATAGTCCTACTCCGATAAAGGATGCCATGACTTTTCTAACCGTTCCACATCAACCCTTGCCTAACCCTTTCTTTGCCATTCTGCTCCCCCTTTCGTTCCCACCTCTTTCCTTCTTCCCTTCATCCTTCTCTCGGCCTGGCGTCACTAGCCAGCCGCCACAGCATGCGCTCCCACAATGGCCATAATGGAGATCATATGTTGGGCCAGCACTGAAACCCAATACAAGACGTCCAGCGTGCACATCAAATAAAACCTGCTGTCAGCAGTGGGGCCTGGTGGTGGGAGGGGAATGAAACCATATCTCTGCAGGTCTGAGGAAGCCTCCGTCCAATAGGAGCCCGGAGGCCTAGCCCGCTGGCCTGGCACACATTCCACACCTCCCTCTTCCAGCCGGGTTTTCTCCACCTATCTCGGACGTATCTCGGACAGCCTATCTGCTCTGCCTATCTTTGGTGGAGACCGGTGTTGTCACTCCGGGAGGAACGCCCGGGGCCGATGCATTGTCTCGAACACACAGACTGTCTGTGGGAAAGATTTGAAGGTTTAAGATTTATAGATACGTCTACTTCTGTCAATCGAGTTTGACAAAAAGAAAAGAAAAGAACGACGTCTAGTTCATTTGTTGATTAACCACAAGGATGCTGTCTCCTTTCCAAGTTCCTTTTACTCAGGGGCATCCAAGTGCACAAAGAAATGTCCCTGACACTTGTATTCCTGAAACACTTGTTTAGCCAGCATGGCTTGTTTGAGTTGACACCAGACAACACTCTCTTGATTAACTCCACGGCCGCATCAGTCACCTTATTCCGGGGACATGGTGTGGTGTGCTTTGGCGTGCTACATCACCCTTTCGCTGGGCGGTGGTGCTGCTGATTATTTTTGCTGCCCGCTTTACTGAATCGCCTCTCCCGCCCAGCTACGTTATCGTACGGTAATGTATCTTCCGCACATAGCTACAGTACACACACATGCTCCGAAACCATTAGTCTGTGGGGAGTGTGATGGAGCTGGCCCTGCAGTCCCCGGGAGCTGAGCTACACAGATTCCGCTCCCGATCCCCGGGATGGATGCACGAGCGGGTGCGCCCGTGGAGGAAGCGTGGGTGCCCTGCCGTTCGTCAGGCGGCCGGGGGATCAGATGCTATCGGGACAGGAGGTGTCTGGAGCCTCCGCGCGGCGGCGTCGGCGGCTAGTTTACGTAGAGGATAAACAGTGGCCCAGGGTCTAATCCACTATAGCCAGGCAGGAGGTGTGTGGATTACTGCGGGCTAACTCGAGCCTCTCCACTTGTTTTACACCTCGAGAGGGTCCTAATTGAGCTAAATCTCATTATTTATGTTGGGCTAGGGAGACGATAATCAGCGTGGCTGGTGTGTCTTTAAACAGATCAGTCAGACCTGCGTCTCCTCAGCCAGGTTCACTGATGAGAGGACTTAGCAGTGGGAGGAGAGTCTCTCTATGTTCATTAGCTGCTCCGCTACATTCATCAGCACTGACTGCGTGCACACACACACGCACACACACACACACACACACACACACACACACACACACACACACACACACACACACACACACACACACACACACACACACAGACACTCACACACATCAGTTGGCCTGGTACGAATGCTGTCTGTCACGAGTCGTACTATTCATTGGTGTGAATACCGTGTATATGAGTGTAAATGACCTC